>CM077167.1:5174134-5404242 GCA_039583875.1 Platanthera guangdongensis
TGCGGACTTGAAGTCATCTGACAGATCTTCCATTTATATTGAGCAGCTAGTGCAATGATCAGTCTGATAGTGTCTATCCGCGCCACTGGAGCAAAGACCTCGTCATAGTCCACTCTTGGACTTGTCTATAGCCTTTCGCGACGAGTCTTGCCTTGTGCTTCTCCACTCTCTCCATCCTTGTTCTTCTTCACTCTATACACCCATTTCACACCAATGGGCTTATGACCTGCCGGTAGAGTGACCAACTCCCAGTATCATTCCTTTTGATGGATGTTATCTCTTCATCCATTGCTTCCTCCAAGTCTTATCTTGAGCAGCTTCATCATAACGAGTATGTTCACAATCTGCTAAAAGACAATATAAAGGAAAATTAGCATGAATTGGCTCTGTCTCTTCGTAAATCTCCTCCAACCTTCTCATCCTAGGTTGAGAACCATTAGAGATGCTCCTGCTGGTGCTTGCTCTATCAGAATTGCTTCTGTTGGTACTTACTCCACTAGAGTAGGGAGTCGAAGCTCCCCCTGAATCTCTGCTCGGTGGTGATGGTGGTTCAGCTCCACCATCCTCAACTTCAGCTTCATGACCACCTTCTTCTTCTTCATCATCATAAAACATACCCTTGATGCTTCTCTCTTTCTCATCCCAGCTCCACAACTGTCTTCCTCAACAAGACATCTCTTGAGATGATCGGCTTCTTTGTCACAGGATTGTATAACTTGTAAGCTTTACTCATCGGAGCGTAGCCTATAAATATACACTTCTCGCTCTTGTCATCAAGCTTCTTCCGCTTCGGATCAGGGATGTGAGCATAAGCCACACACCCAAACACTCTCAAGTGTTGCACACTTGGCTTCCATCCACTTCATGCCTCATATGGAGTCTTAAACTTCACACTCTTAGTTGGACATCTGTTCAGCAAGTACACAACACATTGTACTGCTGCTTCAGCCCAGAACATCTTCGGCAACTTCTTCTCCTTTATCATACTTCTCGCCATATTCTGAATTGTCAAGTTCTTTCTCTCAGCAACTCCGTTCTGCTGAGGCGAGTATGCTGTAGTCAACTGATGAGCAATCCCATGCTCTTTGCAGAAAGCATCAAATAACTTTGAGGTGTACTCCACACCTCGGTCAGTTCTGAGTACCTTAAGATACTGCCCACTCTCCTTCTATGTCATTGCCTTGAACTCCTTGAACTTGTCAAGGGCCTCAGATTTTTCCTTCAAGAAGTAAACCCAACACTTCCGACTAAAATCATCAGTAAAGGTAATATAGTATTTGCTTCCTCCAACTGAGGCAATATCAAACGGACCAGCAATGTCCGAATGAATCAGTTCAAGCTGTCTCCTTGCTCTACGAGACTTTCCTCCTTCAAAACTCTGCCGCTTCTGCTTTCCCTTCGTACAAGCTTCACAGACCTTCTGTGGTGGTAAGATCTTAGGCAAACCTTCCACCATCTTTGTATGTGACAGAAGCTTCAGACCAGTGAAGCCTAAGTGACCCATTCTATGGTGCCACAACCAAGCTTCTTCTTCCTCTTCAGTTCTTGCTAGGCATGCCGTCTCCTCGGCATCCATCTTCAAAGTAAAGAGACGATTTGTTGTCATCTTTACTTTCACCACCTCTTTGTCTTGATGGTTTTTCATAGCCAACGAGTCATCCTTCAACTGAATGCAGTAGCCTTTCTCTACCAACTGTCCAAGGCTTAAGATGTTACTCTTCAAGCCAGGAACATAGAACACATCGTTGAGATGCACTTTCTCTCCATTGAGGGTGACCACTATCAATCCTTTGCCTTCTACTGAGATCTTTGAAGCATCACCGAAGCTAACCTCACCAACACTTGGTTCAAGGTTAGCGAACAACTCCTTCTCACAACACATATGGTTGCTCGCTCCTGTGTCCAAGTACCAAACATTATTTCTACCTTCTTCAGCTCCTCTGTATGTCAAGAACATCATTGGATCACCACCAGTGTTTCTTGCTTCAGTATAGTGGTTGGTCTCCTCATTCCTCCTTGGAAGTCTGCAATCATAACTCATGTGCCCAAACCTGTTACAGTTGTAACATTGGACTTGTGTCATTCCTCCACGACCTCTGCCTCGGCCTCTTCCACGGCCTCTTCCTCTTCCTTCTTGCTCTCTACCTTGAGGTTGCTCCGCCTCTCTCTGGAAGTTCTGATGTCTTCCTCCTCTTCTTCCTCTGCCTCTGCCTTTGTAGCCTCGACCTCGCTGGCCATCTCCTCTTCCTGAACTCTCTCCAAAGTTCAGCTGAGTCTGAAGTGCTTTCTCTAAGCCACTTGACTCTTCATCTTGTATCATGCGGTATTCATGGGCTTGCAGTGAGCCTATGAGTTCATCAACAGATATCTGAGTGAGATCTTTCGACTCTTCTATCGCCACTACTATATAGTTGAACTTTTTTGACATCGATCGCAGAAGTTTCTCCATGAAACTCACATCATCAATTGTCTCTCCGTTGCGCTTCATTTCGTTTGCAAGCGTCCGCAGACGAGTAACATAGTCGCCAACTTTCTCAGAGTTTTGCATCTTCATAACTTCATACTCTGCTCGGAGAGATTGAAGCTTCACCTTCTTTGCCTTGTCAACTCCTTGCAAGGAGCGGTGCAAGGTTTCCCAGCTTCTTTAGAGGTTTTAGCGTCCGAGATCTTCTCAAAGGTTGCTTCATCAACCCCTTGATATAACAAGAACAATGCCTTCTTGTCTCTCTTCCTTGTCTCTCTCAGTGCCGTCCTTTGTGCGTTAGTCAACGCCGCCTCTTGCTCAGTAGTCTGCTCTTCATATCCATCATCAACTATCTCCCAAAGCTCCTTTGATGCTAGCAGCACTCTCATCTGGATGCTCCAGTTCCCATAGTTCGTCTTCGTCAACTTCGGAACTTGACCAGGCATAGCATTTACCATCTCCATTACTGCGATCTCTTCAACTCTTCTGAGTTGCTAACAAGGTTCGCAACCTGGCTCTGATACCACTGTTGGAAGCGTTAACAATGAGCACAACACTAAATAAAGAGCAAACAACTTCTTTAATATATCAAAAAAGATTACAACAAAAACACAAACACAAACGACAACGGCGTGTCATCACAAACTATAACTCCACACAACAACACTACCCACACTTGGGTATTACAACTTCATACTCGCACTTCTGACCGCAAAAGTCGCAAAAAAAAATTTGTTGTCCGCAAGAATCAATTTTTTTTGTCTACTCCTGTTTGCAGGAAGTTGTCCGCAGTTTTAGAAATGCAGTCCGCAGCCTTTTAAGGTTAACAGGTGTTTAAAAAATAGTCCGCAAAAGCTTCTCTATTTTTTTATCCGGAGGTTTCTCTAGGTGCTGCTGCACTTTGCCAAGATTCCGCTCCTTTTTCTTTCAAGGCATTTCATGCCTATTTATAGTAATTAACAGCAAATCAAATCCTGCCACCTGGCCGTCCGTTTTCCTGCCTTCACGCCATCTCTTTTTGGCTATAATATAACTTATTATATTTATATATATATTTATATATATTTAAATATATATATATATTATGTATTCACGCCACATAATGTTCTCTTTGAAATTCATATTATTTAGAATCCCGAGGGAGCAGGTGAAGATTATTCCAAGCCAGTTTAACTGATCTATCTTGAAGGTTCAATGTATATTTTACCTAATTTGAGATTCATTCGACCGAAGAATGTGTTTTGGGGAGAACTCTAATTCTTAAAATAGGGATTCAAATCAAATGCGGTCGGTAAAGATATAAAAGAGAGTTTCCCTTGTGTTCAAATTTGGCGGGCAATTAGGTCAATATGTGATGCTTGTGGAAGTTCATGAGCAGATCCCCACCATATCATGGCACCCCACAAACTGATGGTCATATCTATTTCATTCATGAGACCAAAGTCTCTTTAACCATACATAGTGGTCTGTATGATAGGGAGTGCATTTATTGATATGCTTTGTTTGATGAAGGGTGCACTTTATCAAGTTAAGGCAATGTGTTGTGAAAACTTTAGTAGAGTGATCAAACCAACAAAAAATCAAAACACAGAAGACACGGATTTACGCGTTTCATCTCAAGATGAGTTATGTTTACGAGTAGTAGCAGTCCGTTTTTCACTAGATCAAAAATTTAGGCAGTTACAAAAGGTGGGTGGATTTTAGATTTCAGAATAATTCGAACCCTAGAACATCTTGGAGTTTATGTAACACTCCATTCATTTACCAAATACGCAAAATATCCAAGATGTTACCAAATACCAAAGTCTCCTGCTGATTCGGAGCGTTGATGAGAGCGTTCCTGTGGAGAAAATGTCTCGCCTTGGAAGTCTTAGAGGTGCCTTCGCACTAGAGAGGGAGTGGAGTGGAGCGAATTCCGAGCGAAGAAACGATCTAAGTCTCACGTTCTCTCCGGAAAACCTCAAATCTCTCTCTAGCCTCTAGAGTTGTTTGTCTTCAAATGAAGGTATGACGGCCTTTCTATAGTTTTCTGGAAAGATATGTCATGGTAATTGCACTGGTGCGGAATTTGTGCTGACGAATGGTGTCGCTCCGTTTCGGTCACCTGGATCACCCATTTTACCGAAATGATGAAAGTGCCCCCCGGACGGCCCGGGCAGAATGCTTGACGGTGGCTGGTGATGGCCGGTGGCGGCAGCGGTGGTCGGAGACTGTGTCAATGCCGGCCGCCGGTGCGCGAGCGCGCATCGAGCGCGCGCCGGCTGCCGCGTGCACGCGGCGCTTGCGTGTGCAAAGCGCGCGCTACTGGGCGCATACTATCGTGTGTGTTGTTGCTTGTGCACGCGTGCAGCGCATGCGAGGCATGCACAGCTCTTGTGTGTGGCGCTTGTGTGTATGCTTGCTCAATCCCGCTTCTTTTTGGGTGGTTTCGGACCCTTTAAGTGGGCGAGCGCGGTTAGGTATGTGCGGCTAGGTTGGCCGGGTTAGCCCCCTTTGTGTCCTGAACAGAGTTTTTCTGAATTGGCTTAGAAATTTCAGAGGGAATCCCATAAAGTGCAATGGTTTAACGTAGTTCCATTTCCTTAGGATAGATGAGGCGTTCACCAATGACTGTTCATAATTAACTAATTACCATGTTGCCGCAGGAGCCTTGTTCTGATTTTGAAGTTCAAATCAATGTGCTTGTTTGACAGCGCTGGACAAATAATATCAGAAAGCCTAGTCAAGCGCGCGCCTAGCTCCTACAATTAATGATCGGTCTTTTGAAGTTTCAAATGTGGAATTAGTCTATCCATCCATCCCTTTGGTCTAACTTCATAAGTATGCTGGGCCACTTCCAACGTTCTTCCCATCTGACATCAAATCCAAATGTATAATAGAAGAAGATTAGAAAGGAGAAAAGCCAATCTCTTCAAGCAACTGCGACCATGGCCGGCGGTCAGCCATCAAAGAAGAAGAATAACCCCTGCTCATCGTCTCAGGGACTCCACGGCTTCTCCTCTAATCCCTCCCAGCCTAAGACCAAGCCGGACAGTGCTGCTGTCAAGGAGGCGAAGAAGCCGCCGGTCGTGGTGGTTAAGCCCCCGGAGGTCATTAAGCCGCCGGTGATTCCCCCGCCGTTGAATAAGGAGCTGGCATATGACGACCACGGGGACGCTCTTGGGCGCAGTGCTGCTGCTAGTCTGTTGCTGTGTTGTGCAACGCTACTGAATGCATGTTCTCAGGTGTCGGTGTAACTGTAAGAAAAGCGAAATCTGTTGCTGTGTTGTGCAACGCTATTTGTAATCAAATGATAATTGTATTTTGTGATGGGGCTATAAATATAGCGAAATAATGGAAGAAATATAGAATTCTAGTTCTCCTTTAGTTCTTATAGAATAATGACGCGGTGGAGAACGCTACGGCAGCTGTGGAGGTGATCGCGAATCTGTTCTTGGACAAGTAGGACAAGCGCAGCGGCAGCAAGAAACGCGTTGGTGACACGCAATCGTGACCGCCACTTCTCTTTATTTTAGCCTGCGTTTTATTTTATTTTCCTTTCAGCGACTTTGATAGTTTTACTATGGATGTATGGGTAATGTGGTACTTTTGTTTTGATGAAATTAAAGAAAGAGCTGCGGCTCTGTTCCAGGCCTCTAGCGCCTTCTGCATTGTTTCTCCTTCCGCCCACGTCATGCTCGGCGTTCCAAGGATTCTTCTCTCTCTTTCTTTGCTTTGTCTCTTCTCCTCTGCCCTTTTCTTGGGTTTTGTCAAAGTTTTCTGTCTGTTTTACTTGATGTGTCTCTCCCTCCGGCCTTCCTCCTATGAACTTACTTTTGATGTGTCGGTGATCTCTATGACAGACCCCGTAAAGACATTTGATCATTACATGCCTTCGTAGCCATTTATGTATGCAGTAATTTGTACAGCTTTATAGTCATTTATGGTGAAAAGTGCTAGAAACCTGGTTGGGATTTTCGGTCGCAGAAGCGCAATCCGCAGAAACAACTAAATACAGAGTCAAAAAAAATTTTGTTCTTCGCACAATTTTATTAGTACAATCAAAATAATAAGTACTCAAATTAAAAGATAAATCCGAAAATATACTGTAGAAGAATTTGGACTACGACAATCCGCAGGAGTAATAAAAGCTTGACAGCAAACTGTAAAACGAACGCACAAGTTTCGTACTAGAACGAACTTTAGTCATCGTCAGACGACCAACCACCGCCACCACCACCGAGAAGAGATCCAAGTCAGGACTTGACCTAGCCGCGAACACACAGCCCGCCAACGTCACCACTTGTGCATAACCAGCACCGCCGACGGGCATTCAACCATCGAGCACTGTACACCTTGCCGCAGACAGAGAATCAGTCGTCTTGCCGCTACCTGCACACTTTCACTCTTCGTGGTCGATGCAACCCGCAATCGGATGTTGACATCCAATGTCGTCTTCGGTTATGCACTACAGCTCTCCTCTTAAAGGCTTTACCTATTTTTAGTTTGGCATTTGGTGTGTTCTGAAACCTTGTCATCCTCCTCATTTATAAATCCATTTCACATGTCTTGACCCCTTTCTAAGAAGTTTCATCGCATGTGTCTATTCAAAACACATGGGTGGCTTGGAGAAAAGTTCGCATTGGCAGCCGGTAGCAGGAGATGGTGAAACATGTGGCTTTGAAAGTTCAAAACCAACTTAATAATGACCAGCTTGATTTGAATTTCAAATACCACATTATGCACGAAGCACTGTCTATACGAAACGATGTTTTCACAAAGCACCAATCTGAACGAAGCACCACCTCATGCATGAGGTGTCAGCCGACTTGTCGCAAGTCAATCTTCATCTCCTTTCTGGTTCGTCTGTGGGATGTCGACACACCCGGATCACAAAAACTGATTCGTCGAACCTGAGCCACAGAAGGTCAATCCACCGCACCACCTCGACCATCCACCATATCACCCGCAGAAATCATGGGCATTCCAACTCGCACTGTGGTCCCCAGCAGTCAGTATAGACTACCAAATTGAACATCCTTCGAGAGCACGATACACCTGTATGTCACCGTCAGAACTCCTTTTCTTGCCAAAAAACCGCAACCACCATAGTCCAAATTGCCTAACGATATCAGATTCTTACGCGGTTTGGGCACCAGATATACCCTCTCAAGCATGCGCACTACCTCATCATGCATCTGTATGTCCACCGTCCATGTACTTGTAACCTCACAACCCGAGCCATCACCCAAATAGACTGACCCAGTTGTCACCTCCAAAGAACTAAACATTGACACATCCGATCATATGTGTTGTGATGCATCAGAATCTAATATTCACCCACTGTCATAGTCGTCATGACTCTCAATGATGGTATAGAGATCATCATTTTCCACTCTCAGATCTAGTGTCAACACAGCCGCATCCTGGACGTCTCCAGAACTCTACGCTTGTTGTGGGTTATGTCTCTTGACGTGACAACTCTGTCTACAGTGATAGCAAACAACTCCCTTTTTCGACACCAACCTAGCTCGTGCATCTCTTGATCCTCTATTGAATGCTCTCTCCCGTCCATCTACCGCCAAAATATGATCACCCCTAGGAGTGGGGTCCTTCAACATCTGACTGGACAGTAGAGTCAATATGACCTCCTCCAGCCCCATTGTATCCTTCTCATACAGGACGTGGTTACCATGTGTTTAAAAGACGGTGGGAGTGATGTAAAAAGTAATAGGGTCTTGTCTTCTTTCTCCAGCTTTGCACCAACCACATGCAATTGGTTTAGAAGTCTGTTAAATACAGTAAAGTGCTACTGCAGATTGTCACTCTTCTGCATCTTCAGCTCATACAATCGTTGTTTTAACAACTTTGTGGTCAACGACTTGACCAGATACAATCTCTAAAGGTTTTCCCAAAGCTTGATTGCAGTTTCCTCGACGCCAATGTTAAAGAGCACCTTATCATCAACACACATCCCAAGGGCACTAGTGGCACGTTCATCCAAGTCAATCCACTTCTTGTCCTTCACTTCAACGGTCAATTTTTCTTGTCCTCACAAAACTCGTATCAGCTCATGCTCAACTAGCATATTTGTTGAGATTATATTAGCCAGCAGGACACGTGTGTGTGGGACCGCATGTTTGGGCTTTCCCCATCGCGTTCCAGGTCTGGGTGTTGACCCCGGTGGGCCCCCTTGTGTGGCGGAATATCCCTGCGGTCCTGTGGTTGGGGTTAGTCCCACATCGCCTGCAGCAGGCGATCCTTTGTGTTCATGCACCCCCGTCCCCCCTTACCATCACCTCGGGGTTTTGGGAAGATGTGCGGTGACGGGTGGTTTCCACATGGTATCAGAGCCAGGTTGTCCTGCTGCGGGGGTGTATTGAGATTATATTAGCCAGCAGGACACGTGTGTGTGGGACCGCATGTTTGGGCTTTCCCCATCGCGTTCCAGGTCTGGGTGTTGACCCCGGTGGGCCCCCTTGTGTGGCGGAATATCCCCGCGGTCCTGTGGTTGGGGTTAGTCCCACATCGCCTGCAGCAGGCGATCATTTGTGTTCATGTACCCCCGTCCCCCCTTACCATCACCTCGTGGTTTAGGGAAGATGTGCGGTGACGGGTGGTTTCCACATGGAAGAGCACCTAGTCGTTCACAAATTTGCCAAACAAAAATTTTTGCAACTATCAAACTTCTTCACTAAGTACCAAGCCAAAGTTGTATTCTTCTTTGTCATAATTGTCCTCATGTGAGACTAGAAGGCCAGATTAATTCAAGGTTGGATTTCAAAGTATGGAAGAGCAACTAGTCGTTCACCATTGCAAATAAATATTTTATTAAATGTTCAATCAATCGTCTACAAAACCATGCTCAAATACCACTTGTTCGAATTTTCGATCGCGAAAAAGTAATCCTCAAAAACAACTAAATACAGTCACAAGAAAATATGTATTTCGCAAAATTTATTAGTACAATAAACTTAGTAAATAGTCAAATTAAAAGATACAAATCCGAAAATATACTACAGAAAAACTCGGACTACGAAAATCCGCATGAGTAATAAAAACTTGACAGCAATATGTAAAACATACGCACAAGATTCGTACCAGAATGAACTTTCGTCGTCGTTAGACTGTCACCCACAGCCGCCACCGCCGAGAAGAGATGCAAGTTGGGACTTGATCTTGCCGCAAACGCACAGCCCATCAACGTCATCACTTGTGCACAACCACCACCACCTACAAGCATGCAAACATCGAGCACCGCATACTTTGTCACAGCCTACAAATCAGTTTTCTTGTCACTACCCGCACGCTTTCGTTCTTCGTTGTCGATACAACACGCAATTGAATGTCGACGCTCTCTGTGTCGCCTTCAGTTATACCCTACCGCTCTGCTCTTCAAGACTTTACCTCTCTTTGATTTGACTTTTGGTGTGTTCTTCATAGTTTTGTTAAGATAATTTTTTCTCCTAAGTGTGAAAGAGGCTAGTCAATTTTGATCATGATTTTCAAGCATGTGTTTCATGACATGTATGAAAAGGATTAGTCATCTTTGACCTGGAATTCAACATGTGCTCTTAAAGGAAGCTTCTAGGAAATTGTCCAAAAAAAGCTTCATGTCAAATGACATGTGTTTTTGACCGAGGGAAGCTTCATGGAAGCTTCATCCACATGTCATCTACCACACATACCTCCTTGATTTTGGACTTATAAATAGGGATGAAGGAGGAGGGGAAAGGTATCCACTTCTCTCCAAACTCAAGCATTGAAAGATCTAGATATACCTTTGTGGCAATCGTCTTAGTTTGGGAGAGCTTTCGGATGTCGTTGTACGACGTTGACATGGAATACTTCGCCTACACGGATTGGATCTGTAGCAGATATTGGCAAGGATTCGAAGAGGCATCTTAGAGAGGATTTGTGTAATCCGTCTCATCCGTCGTTGTTGATAACTTGCAGATTTTTTTGTTGCTATTTATTGTATTGTGTAATGTGAAGCTGGTGAAGATCCTATAAGGATTGAGAAGGGAAAGCCTTGTAATTGTCTATTGTTTCAAACATTTTAGTAGCGGCTTTCCGGGTTGGACTCCGATCGTCCCGTGGTTTTTCACCCGATTTGGGTTTTCCACGTTAAAATTCCTTGTGTGTTTTTCTGTGCTTTTGTTGATTTTATTTTTGTATTGTATTGTTATTTCCGCTTGCATACAGCTGAACGCGGTCGCATAGGTGCTCGCTCAAATTTGCAACAGGTGCTCTGGTCGGGATTGTTCGCTCACTTTCCCAATAAGTGGTATCAGAGCCAGGTTCAGTGACAGAGCCGTTCAGTGACAGAGCAGATACCGGGCTGACCTTTGGGGTTTCAGGACGAGTCGATTGTGATCTCGGGTCTGCAATTGGGAGTGGTAGTTTACGACCATTGTCCCGCTGGCTATCCTCTCCAGTTGCATACTTTGAGATAGTCGGCTCAAAAATCAGTGGTCGGTCCGGCCAGTTGGCAGAGCAGAATGGAGTCCTCATCAGGTTCAGAGCAGATGGTAAAGTTGAATGGTGACAATTATCACCAGTGGCATCTACTGATGGAGGATCTGATATATGTGAAGGGTTGACATGCTCCTATCTTTGAGGAGATGTCAAAGGACACGGATCCAGCAAAATGGAAGGTAGAACATCGAAAGCTGTGTGGGTTTATCAGACGGTTCGTAGAGCCGAACGTCTACAACCATGTGGCTAGCATCAATGATGCAAAGGATCTGTGGAAGACTCTCGAGACCTTGTATGTCAAGAGCACGGGCATCAACAAGTTGTATTTGCTGAAAAAGCTTGGAGAGTTCAGATATCGGGAGGGCTCTACTATTTTAGATCATGTCAACGAGTTTCAGGGCATTATTGATCGTTTGACTGCTATGAAGGTGACATTCAAAGACAAGGTGAATGCATTGTGGCTTCTCAAGTCACTTCCAGACTCTTGGGAGATGGTCAGAGTTTCTCTGATCAATTCTTCCCCCCAGGGGATTATTTCCATGGAGATCGCCAAGAGTGAGATCTTGAATGAGGAGGTGAGACGAAAGTCTCAGGGGACTTCAGGCTCTTATTCACGAGCTGACGTTCTCTTTACTGAGTCCAGGGAGAGAGGAAGGAGTAAGAGCCGAGGAAGGAAGGAGGACAGGAGTCAGAGTAGAGGCAAGTCGAAGTCACGTTATCAGAACGTGGAATGCCACTTCTGTCATAAGAAGGGCCACATCAAGAAATTTTGCTACTCGTTGAAGAACGATCAGAAGAAGAAGGGGATTGCCACTGAGGGCAAAGATGAGGGTCACACGGCAGCCACCATTCCGACTGAGGAGGAGGACGTCATTATTGTTGGCGACGATGTCACTGTTGCACTCGCGTGTGACGACCAATGTTGGATCGTTGATTCTGGAGCCTCCGTGCATGTCTCCCACAACAGGGAGCTATTTGCCACTTACATCACTCATGACTGTGGGGTGTTGAGGATGGGCAATGGGGATACGTCTAACGTACTTGGGCATGGAGACATGCATTTGAAGACGAGCACTGGAGCCTTACTAGTTCTGAGGGATGTGCGACATGTGACAGACATCCGTTTCAATCTCATTTCTGTTGGCAGACTTGGATACGAAGGACACCTGAGTGTCTTTGGAGGAGACTTCTGGAAGCTGATCAGGGGATCACTTGTGATGGCCAGGGGTTATAGAGATTCTGAATTGTATTACATGGAGGGGAGGCCTGAAGCTGCTCAGGCCAACTCCGTCAGGGATGAGGCATCCACTTCCTTATGCCACATGAGGCTAACACACATCAGCCAGAAGGGTTTGGGATGGCTGGCGAAGAAAAAGCTGATTAGTGACATTTATGGTGATCATTTGAAGAGGTGTGACCACTGCATGGCTGGGAAACAGAACAAGATTTCATTTCACAGCCACACGTCCACCAGGAGATCAGAGTCATTGGAGCTAGTTCACACTGATGTTTGTGTACCTCTAAAGGTCCAGACCAGAGGAGGAGCTTTGTACTTCGTTACTTCCATCGACGATCATTCGAGAAAGCTTTGGGTTTATGCTATCAAGACCAAAGATCAGGTCCTCGATACTTTCAGGAGATTCCATGCTGAGGTGGAGAGACAATCTGGGAAGAGGCTGAGATGCATCAGGTCCGACAACGGGGGAGAGTACATTAGTCCGTTTGACGAGTACTGCAGAGACCATGACATCCGACATGAGAAGACCCAGCTGAAGACGCCGCAGCTGAATGACGTAGCTGAGAGGATGAATCGGACACTGTTGGAGAGGATTCGGTGCATGCTATCTGAGTCGAAGCTGTCAGGGATGTTTAGGGGCGAGGCTCTTCTTACTGCAGCGCATGTCATCAACCTCTCGCCGAGTTCAGCATTGTAGGAGGATGTTCCAGATATGGTCCGGTATGGGAAAGACCCCTCTTACAGTCACTTGTGGGTATTTGGCTGCAAAGTCTTTGTGCACGTTCCCAGAGACGAAAGTTCGAAGTTAGATTCGAAGACCCGGCAGTGCATTTTCTTGGGGTACGACTACAGTGGAGAGTTCGGGTACAGGTTCTTTGATCCAATTGAAAAGAAGCTTGTACGTAGCCGTGATGTTGTTTTCTATGAGGATCAGACTGTTGGTGATCCTGAGGAGACTGTTGAGTTTGAGGTTGACTCTCGTACTGCTGCAGAGTCACCTATGTTTGGAGATGACGACACTGAGGAGGCCGTTGAGCCTGAGCCAGCACAGGGTACTAATACCCTTCCGGATCATGATATCACCACTGATGGTGAACCAGGAGTCACTGAGGACATTACTGATGATGTGCCTGCACCGGCCCCTGAGCCTGCCCTGCGGAGGTCAGATCGAGCCAGGCGCCCGCCCGCTAGATATTCTGCATCAGAGTTCATATTGCTGACTGATGCGGGGGAGCCTGAGAGTTATGTTGAGGCTGTGGAGAACACTGAGAAGCGTCAGTGGATGGTTGCTATGTAGGAGGAGATGCAGTCGCTACAGAAGAACCACACGTATGACTTGGTGAGATTGCTTAAGGGCAAGAAGGCCTTGAAGAATCGGATGGATTTTCAGAGTGAAGCAGGGTGATTCCTCCAAACCTCCCAAATACAAGGCCAGGTTGGTGGTGAAGGGCTTTGGACAACAACAGGATGTTGACTTTGATGAGATCTTCTCGCCTGTGGTGAAGATGTCAAGACCGTCTTTCTGCATGGCGATCTTGAGGAGTAGCTATACATGGAGCAGCCTGAGGGTTTCACTGTCAGAGGGAAGGAAGGTCTGGTGTGCGGTTTGCAGAAAAGTCAAAGAGGCGCGATCAACAGGGTTCAGTGACCGAGGGAAGCTTCATGGAAGCTTCATCCACATGTCATCTACCACACCTACCTCCTTGATTTTGAATCTATAAATAGGGATGAAAGAGGAGGGGAAAGACATCTACTTCTCTCCAAACTCAACCATTGAAAGATCTAAAGAGCCCTTTGCGGCAATCGTCTTAGTTTGTGAGAGCTTTCGGACGTCGTTGTACGACGTTGACAAAAAGTATTTCGCCTACACGGATTGGATCTGGAGCAGATATGGGCAAAAATTCGAAGAGCCATCTTGGAGAGGATTTGTGTAATCCGTCTCATCCGCCGCTGTCGGTAACTTGCAGTATTTTTTGTTGTTATTTATTGTATTTTGTAGTGTGAAGCTGGTAAAGATTCTATAAGGATCGAGGAGGAAAAATCTTGTAATTAGCTATTGTTTCATATATTTTAATAACGGCTTTCCGAATTTGACTCTGATCATCCTGTGATTTTTCACCTGATTTGGGCTTTCCACCTTAAAATTTCCTATGTGCTTGTAATTGTCTATTGTTTCATACATTTTAATAGCGGCTTTCCGAGTTAGACTTTGATCGTCCTGTGATTTCACCTGATTTGGGCTTTCCACCTTAAAATTTCCCATGTGTTTTTTTGTGTTTTTGTTGCTTTTATTTTCGTATTATATTGTTATTTCCGCTTACATATTGCTGAACGCGGTCGCACATGTCCTCACTCAAATATACAATAGGTGCTCTGATCGGAATTGTTCGCTCACTTTCCCAACAAATTTGTCATCATCTCATTTTATAAAGTCATTTCACATATCTTGACCTTTTTCTAAGAAATTTTCTGGCATTTGCATGGTATCAAAAAAGCCCCAAGAATAACACCAGCAGGTGAGTCTCTTGTCAGCAAGACTCACCTCCACCGAAATACGAGCAAAGCCAAATGAATTTTTCATTTGATTTTGCCCCAACAGCTCATATTGACCTTTATATGAAACAAAAAAAAAGATGCAATCTGCAATTTTGAACAAACTAGCAAAATGAACCAATAACTAGTCAAGGAAATTTTTTAGAAGCAGCTAAACTAGTTTTAGGCAAGGTTTACAAAACCAAATGTATATTTGTAAACATAAAAGGAGGCAACGTTGAAGAGCTCTTCTTCTCCTGATTTGAAAAATTATTACCAACTGCTCCGAGTGAGTCCGAGATCATGAGCTCCTCATCAGATGGCAGTTCAAGCCTTCCCACCACCACCGGGGTTCTCTCATTGGAGAATGAGATGAGGCTGTTTGACATGGTGGTTACGGTTGTAAACAGAAAAATTAAACTCGTCATGCGTTAAGGATCACCTAACAAACATAATTTGTTTGAACATAAAAGTGGATGACAATTTAACCTCCAATTTCATGACCGCCACCACCGTGCCAAACAGAGGAGTGGAGGAGCCTCACCAACTAAAGGAGAGGAGCCAACGTCACCTTCCATCGTGCAAGCACTGGTCACAAGAACAGGCTGCAGAAGGCTCAAATCGCAAATGAAGCCTCAAAGATTTTAGTTCTTTTTAGAGTGAATAGCCGCATGATTATAACATCCCTCTTCAAAATATGACATTGATTTAAGAGTCAATTTGTTTCAGCGGTGGCAGTAGCAAAAGGAATTATGGGAATGGAGCTATGAAAATAAAGGTACGGGAAACAGAATAATTGACACACTCCGGCCATTTTAAAATCAAACAGACTAAGGAAGATTATCTACATTTTAAAGATTAAACAGAACAATGGTAACTATTAAACAAATACAACTGAACTCTGCGGAAAAGAGTAACCAGCTGGATGAAAAAGGTGCGCATCATCATCACTTACCAAAGAAAATACAAATTGAAAATCTATTTTATCATTGTAAACTAAAACATTCGCTTCACAGCTTCAAATTGAACAGCTTGAACTAATCTAGAACCTCAGATTTCTGTATCCATTAATTTCAGAAGATCAAACAATTACTTTTTTGGAAATCTCAAGATTGACATCAAGCCAAAGGAAAATCAATTGCAACAAAATGTCAGAGAAAACGATTGCCATTTTGAAGAACATGGTTCAAAAGATAGCCACAAATGCAAAAATTACAGCGTAATATCCCTGATAACAAGCAATCTTCATGATTTCACATTAAACACATAAAACTTGTAGATTTCTAACCACCAAAACCGTAAAGAGTGCGGCCTTGGCGCTTCAACGAGTAAACGACGTCCATTGCGGTTACAGTCTTCCGGCGAGCGTGTTCGGTGTAGGTGACGGCGTCGCGAATGACATTTTCGAGGAAGATCTTGAGCACGCCACGAGTCTCCTCGTAGATCAAGCCGCTGATGCGCTTGACTCCGCCGCGTCGGGCCAATCGCCGGATCGCAGGCTTGGTGATGCCCTGGATGTTGTCACGGAGGACCTTGCGGTGGCGCTTGGCGCCGCCCTTGCCCAAACCCTTGCCGCCTTTTCCTCTTCCCGACATTGCTCTTCCGGCCTCCTTTGCTTGATCTACAGGAACAAGATTGACTTCAGTAGCGCGAGCATTTCATCTGGTTTGGTGGCAGTTTCTTTTATAGAACGGCGTTGTATCGTGTAGACCGTTGGATGTAGTGGTGATCCGGGAGAAATGTCTGTTTTAATTGTGGGCGGTTCGATTGTGAACTCTGTGCTCTGATTGGCTCTGAATGACGGGGTTGGATTGAGGGCACGATAAGATTGTTCGTCACCGACAGGGCGACAGACGACAGTATTCGTAATTTTCTAAGATGAACGGCTGGATGGATGCGTGACCTCTGAAATTATTTATATATTTGTCAATTTGGCACTGCTGATTTATTATTTGCTCGCTACTCGCTCATGCCTTTTCTCTCTCTTTTTTTCCTCTTTCAACTTTCTTCATGCATATAAACTACATCAATATCTATTTATCTATGTTATATTAAAATTAAAAAATAATCATTATTATAAAATTTCTAGTTTTTAAAATTTATATGTTTTTAAAAAAATTTTAAAAAAATAATTTCATATAAGTAAAGTTATTTATCTATGTTAGAAATAGCAAAGCCTTTGTATTTATATGTGTAAAACAAGGACCATTGGGGTCTACATATAGGAAAAGAGGAGAAGGAGAAAACACCACAGGCGGTGTGGGACTAAACCTAAACCAATAAAGAATGTAAATACAATATAATATTAACATCTCCCCTCAAACTCACGGTGGATCATGAACCGAGAGTTTACTAATAAGATATCTGAATCGAGCAGATGTGAGAGATTTGGTGAGAAAGTCTGCAATTTGTTCTTCGGAGGCAATGAACGGTAGAGAAATGGTGTTGGCGAGAAACTCTTGGCGAGTGAAGTGACAATCAATTTTGATGTGTTTCGTCCGTTCATGAAACACCGGGTTGGAGGCAATTTGTATAGCACTTTGATTATCACAGAGTAAGGGAGTGGGTCCAGATATGGTAACACCAAGATCACATAGAAGACGGCGAAGCCAAACAATCTCAGCAGTAGTGGAGGCCATGGCACGATACTCGGCTTCAGTGCTGGAGCGCGCAATGCAGTCCTGTTTCTTGCTACGCCAGGATATAAGAGAGTCACCCAGAAAGATACAAAATCCAGTAGTGGAGCGACGAGTAGTAACATCCCCCGCCCAATCAGCATCAGAGAATGCTCTAAGGGTGAGGGTTGAGGTGGCAGAGAGAAACAGTGATCTGGTGATGGAGGTGCGTAGATAGCGAAGAATCCGGAGGACTGCAGCATAGTGAACCGAGCGAGGGGCTTGGACAAACTGACTGACAAAACTGACAGCATAGGCAATGTCAGGCCTAGTCATAGTGAGATAAACCAACATCCCGACGAGGCGCCGATAGCGGGATACATCGGGAAGAGGTTCGCCGTCAGTGGGGAGGAGTTTCAGATTGAGCTCGATCGGAGTGTCAACAGTTCGGGTGTCGGTGAGAGCAGCAAGAGAGAGGATGTCGGAATGTACTTTTGTTGGGAAACCAGGATGCCACGTTTGGATCGGGAGATTTCCAGCCCAAGGAAATACCGGAGGGGCCTCATATCCTTCATGTCGAACTGACTGCGGAGGTGCTGTTGAAGAGAGGCAATGGTGGCATGATCATCGTCAGTGATAATCATGTCATCGACATAGAGAAGGAGAATGGCACAGCCCTGTGGAGAAGTACGAGTGAACAAAGCATGATCAGTTTGTCGCTCAATGAACCCGACCTTGAGAACAGCCGTACGGAAGCGCTCAAACCAGGCACGGGGGGCCTGTTTAAGACCATATAGAGCCCGACGGAGATGACAAACGTGGCCGGTTGGAACAGGAAGACCTGGTGGTGGAGCCATATACACCTCCTCTGCAAGATCACCATGAAGAAAGGCGTTGGTGACATCCATCTAAAGTAAGGGCCAAGCCCGGGTAGCAGCAACAGCAAGTAAAGTGCGCACGGTTGTCATTCTTGCAACGGGCGCAAAAGTTTCATCGTAGTCGATGCCATGTTCCTGGGAGAACCCGCGGGCAACTAAACGAGCTTTGTGTCGCTCAACGTACCCGTTCGGGCGGGTCTTAATCTTGAATATCCATTTGCAGCTGACGGGAGTGACGCCAGGAGGACAGGGGACGAGGTCCCAGGTATGAGTTCTGTGGAAAGCCTGAAGTTCAACTGTCATGGCTTGCTGCCATTCGGGATGGACAACTGCCTCTTGGTATGACTGGGGCTCCCGGTGGGAGTGGAGAGCAGTGAGAAACGCCTGAAAGGCAGGGGAATAGGAGATAGCCGTGTGGAGGGCAGATGGAGTATACCTGGCAGGACTGTGGTCGTAGCGAGCAGGTGGGAGGCGAAGGCGAGCAGGGTTACGCCGAGGAGGAGCAGGATCCACATTCGAAGAGGTGGCCGGAGCGTAAGACGGTGCTGGATCAGGAGCAGGAGCAGGAGAGGGAGCGAGTGGGGGATGAGAAGCCTCGGTCGGAGGATTAGGTGGTAACGGAGGAGGAGCAACGTGACTCCTGGGACGGGTGGGTACAGGAGGAAGCAGAAGAAGGGTGAGTGGTGGGGCAGTAGGGGGTGGTATGGGTAGGGTGGGTGACGGGGAGGTGGCGGAAGAGAATAACATGTCATGTTCAAGGAAAGAAACATGACGAGAGATGAGGATGCGGCGAGTCACTGGGTCATAACAGCGATAGCCTTTGTGTTGGGGACTAAGGCCCAAGTGGATGCAACGAGCCGAGCGGGCAGAGAGTTTGGTGCGCTCGTGGCCAGGAAGGAGAACAAAGCAGGTGCACCCAAAAGTGCGGAGAGGGGCGTAGGTTGGTGGGCGAGAGTGCAGGCGTTCATATGGAGTGACCGCGGAGAGTACGGAGGAGGGAGTGATGTTGATAAGGTGAACCGCGGTAAGAACAGCTTCGGCCCAGAGGGAATGAGGAGCAGAGGCAGAGATGAGAAGAGCACGGGCAGTTTCGATGATGTGTCGATGTTTGCGTTCAGCAACCCCATTTTGTTCGTGGGTGTGCGGGCAAGACTGCTGATGGAGGGTGCCGTGAGAACGAAGGAGGTCGCGCATGGTGGAGGAGAGGAATTCCTGAGCGCAGTCGGAGCGAAAAATTTTAATGCGACGTCCAAACTGAGTATGAATCATGACGGTGAATGTGTGATACACAGCAGGTATTTCAGAGCGATTCCGTAAGAGATAAACCCAAACACACCGAGAGAAGTCGTCAATGAAACTGATATAATAAAGATAACCAGAATGAGAGGCGATGGGAGACGGGCCCCAAATGTCAGAATGCACCAAATCGAAGGGGGCTGTGGTTTGAGAAGCACTGCTAGAAAATGGTAAAGCAAGGTGCTTTGCCAAACGACAACCCGTACAGACAGAGAGGGGGAGGGAGAGACACGACCCAAAGCTCCAGAACGGATAACACTTCGGAGTCGATCACCGGATAAATGACCTAAACGTCTGTGCCACAAGTCGGCATCAGAGGTAACAGAAAGAACAGACGGGGATGAAGACACGGCAGATGGAACGTGAAGATACTCCAGTTGATACAGACCACCAGTCCTACGGCCCGTCCAATCCTCTGAGCCGTCCGTGAATCCTGCACAACACAATCAGAGGAGGAAAAGAGAACAGTTAGGCCAAGATCACAAAGAGAGCTAACAGAAATAAGGTTCATGTGGAGGCGAGAGGCATGATGGATGTTGGAGAGGGTAAGGTGTCCAGAGGGAGCAGATTGTGGGGTAATCGAGCCGGACTGCTTAATGGGGATAGTGCCCCCGTCAGCAGTGGTGACTTGAAGGTGAGTGGGTGGGGAGGTACAGTGGATGAGAGTGGTGGAATCGTTGGTGAGGTGGCAGGAGGCCCCAGAGTCAAAATACCAAGACGCAGTTGGGGGAGCCCGAACAACAGGAGTACCAGGAGCAACAGACAAGTTGTGAGCTGTAGGTGTGGCACCCTGAAGCAGGGGTGACTGGAGAAGTAACTCCTCAAGACGTTGGAGACGATCTGTAGTAGCTGCAGCGGTGGGAGTTGAACTGGGGCCACGACCACGCCCCCGACCACGGTTGTTGCGACGGTGCTCATCAGAACGTGGTGGATGGGTGGGGCATTCAAACTTCATGTGACCCACCTTTTTACAGTAGTGGCAGGTAATAGAGCTGTCTCGCGGTCGAACTGCAAGAACGGTGTCAACCCCAGGAGGGGGCGAAGGATCCAAAGGAGGACGAAGGCGAGTCTCTTCATCAAGAAGAGCAATCAGAGCTTCATCCAAAGTGGGAAGAGGAACCCAATGAAGAAGCTGAGCTGCAAGAAGAGCAAACTCGGGTCGCAGAGCAGCGAGGAACTGATGGAGATGACCCTCAGAAAGATGACGCTGAAACTCCAAGGAGCGAGCACAGCCGCAGGGTAAGGGAATCATAGAGTCCAGTTCATGCCAGAAGGTGCTCATCCTTGTAAAGAAATCCTGAATGGATCGGCCTTCCTGTCTTGCGGACTGAGAATCACATATGAGACGATGACGACGGGCTCCACCGCGGGGAACAAACCGATCCCGAAGATACTCCCACATAGCGCGGGCTGAGGAGAGGCGGCCAATGGAGGTGAGGACTGGCCAAGCAACAGACTCCAGTAGGTAGGCCTGAATGGCCTGGTCGCGACGGCGCCAAAGACTCGCGTCATCAGGAGTGGTGGCGACAGCGGTGGTGCTGGCAGAGTTAAGGGCAGTAGAACTTGCTGAGCTGAGAGCAGTAGAGCTGGTAGAGGCGGGAGGATCACTAATGATGTGATCCCATAGATCACGGGTGGAGAGAGCGGCTTCAACGGTTAGAGCCCAGTCTGTCCAGTCGCTGGTCGTGGCCAATTGGAAGGAAGTGGCTTTCAGAGGAGGTGAGATCAATGGGGTGGTCATGACGCCGGAATGGAGAACAGGAGCCGAATAGGGAGGCGTGCAGCGGAGGCGACCGGAGAACGGACAGCGGGCTGGCAGACAGCGGGCTGCGGACAGGCGGACTGTGGGTTGGCGGACAGCGGGTTGGCGGACAGCGGGCTGCGGACAGGAGGACTGCGGGTTGCTGGATGTCGGGATGCGGACTGCGGAAGACCGGGAGGCGGACTGCGGGCTGCGGACAGGCGGACTGCGTGTTGCGGACAGGCGGACTGCGGAATGGCGAGCGGCGGGCTTCGGACTGGCGGACTGCGGGTGGCTGGCTGCGGGATGCCGGGATGTGGACTGCGGAATGGCGAGCTACGGGCTGCGGAATGGCGGTCTGACGGACAGCGGGCTGCGGACAGGCGGACTGCGGGTTGCTGGATGCCGGGATGCGGACTGCGGAATGCCGGGATGCGGACTCCGGGCTGGCGGACAGCGGGCTACGGGATGCCGGGAGGGCAGAGCGGGCGGAACAGAGGCGCAAGCAGGCGTGCGAGCGCGAAAAATTACAAGAAACCTGGCTCTAATACCATGTTAGGAATAGCAAAAGCCTTTGTATTTATATGTGTAAAACAAGGACCCTTGGGGTCTACATATAGGAGAAGAGGAGAAGGAGAAAACACCACAGGCGGTGTAAGACTAAACCTAAACCAATAAAGAATGTAAATACAATATAATATTAACAATCTACAATAAAAAAAATATGTTCTTTTAGTCCCTCGCAAACTTACAGGCATGCAAAAAAAATGAGCGAGACGGTTACTTCAAGTCATGGATGAATGAGCGAGAAAAAAGGGGAAGAGATTGTCGCGGGAAGAGAAGAAGCTCGTGGTTAGAAGCTTGTGGCTAGAAGGTCGCGGTTAGAACATGGAAGTCGCCCAGGTTGCCTAGGTCATCGCGGTCACGAAACCGAGACCTCAGTTTTTGGCCTCCCTGTTGTTGTCCCCTTTTGATCTGGATTTGGCCACTATTTATAGGAATCGGGGCATACCCGAACAGGCAGTTTAGGAGTCTTGGGCAGCCCGAAAAAAGGGTTCATCGAGGCTAGAAAAATAGCTAATCGCCGTCACCATGGGGCAGACTGCGACCTCTAAGGGGGGGCGGTCACCGCGGCTAGAAGTGTCTAACTGTGGTCAACAAGGGGGTGACCGCGACCTCAAAAAGGCGCGGTCACCGCGGTTAGAAAATGGCTAACTGTGGTCGCCAATGGGATGACCACGACCTATAAAAGGGGTGGTCACTGCGGTCACCTTGGAGGTGATCACTGACTGTGGGGTAAACAAACGTGAGGGGCACTGGGGCCCCCATGCATTACGCGGTTTGTCATAGGGGCGGAGCTCCGTGCATGTAACTCGTAGTAAAAGAATTGAAATTATTTAATCTATTATTCTTTATTATTTGTTACTCTTAATCAGTGAGGACATGTTTGGGAGGGCTTTTCAGCTCTGCAGGAGCTAGAAAACGTCATCACTCCCATAAATCCATTTGGGAGGGCTTCTGGTGGCTACTGCATCCCTATCATGAAACTCTGTAGACGGATCGCAGAACTCCTCCTGCAACTTGCACCCAGCGATTCATTCCTTTACAAAGCCAACGGCTATCACTCTCTCCATCACAAATCCACCCTAGGTGCGACCCCGGTTGTTCTCGTCTTCCTCTTTCATCGATGATGGTAGAAGAGAAGGATCCCTCATGACTCCGCCAGAGTGCATCTTCTCCATCGCAAAGCCTTTTCATGCCCTAGCTTATTCTCCTTCTCTGGAGTCTGGTCATCATCTTCCCAGATGCCAATGATTTTGTTCTCCTGACCTGATTCAGAACCAAGAAGATTCAACTCCAACACAGCATCGGCGGCCGGCCGCAGGCGGTTCCTCGAGTGATGCACGTAGTAGGATCACGTGTGTGAATTGCACAAGGATCAGGCGCGGTGATTGCACGTGTGGCCGTCATTTTTATGCTCCCCGCCAAGTTAGTAGGGGTCACGGGTTAACACACCGATTCTTGTATAAATTAAATTTTGCATCATCACTACTAATTTTTAAAACTAATTTATCTCTGAACGCTTCGAATGTGTTAAAAAATTGCTAAAAATGATGTTGATTTGAAAATTTTATTAATCTGGTAAATAAAACTCGAAATCTCCCGCTTGTCTCTCTTCGTGCGAAGAAGTATGCTTAAGTGATTCTTCGCTAGCAATTATGCGGCAAAAAACAAATAAAAGGTCATTAAGGACCTGATATCGCTACCCCTTACTTCTTTTTCTTGGGTAAGGATGTTCCCCGCTCAATTGCTCGACTATCCCTCTCCGTCAATTTCTTGCACTGGGGATGAGAATGTCTTTTATTGTGTTTTTGTAGTAAGTTTCGTAATTTTTGGGCATTCAAAAATGATGTTCAATGTAGGAATTATTGGATATTTTGTTGTGTATGTCCACACGTATCAGGACCAGCTTGACAGTGACTCATTAGTGGTGTGTCTATTTAGGCATGACTTTACGCTAGAGATACTATAAATATTTATTCCAAACTTGATAGTGTATTGTAGAATATTTTGAGCGGTCAAACCTCAAAAGTATTTGATATAAGGGATATTGGTCCTATTGATACCTTTCTAAGTATGAATGTTAGAGTTGATAATGGTGATGACACTCTTAGTCATGCTCATTACATTTAGCAGCTTCTTTCTACCTATGGTTTAAAAGATTGTAAGCATGTTGAGATATCTTTTGATCACAACATCAAATTGAGTCCAAATGAAGGAACCAACATTGATCAAGTTAAATACTGCAGGATAATTAAAAGTCTCATGTACGAAACTAGTTATACAAGACCATATATTACCTTTTCTTTTGACATGCTGGGTCGTTTTACCAGTAATTCAGATATGAAACACTGAGATGCCCTTTATAGGCTGATGAAATACCTAAAAGATACAAAAGATCATGTTATATGCTATATTACACACCCTCCTAGTATGGATGGATATTTTGATGCCTCCTAATGTTTCGAAATTGGAAGCAATAAGTCTAATAGTGTATACATTTTCACTTTGAGTGGTGTTACTATTACTTAGAAATTCAAGAGACGGACTTGTATAGCCTTCTTGTCTATGAAATCTGAACTATTTGCTTTTGCTTCAGCTGGAGAAGATGCAGAATGGATTATAAATTTGATTCTAGATATTTTATTATATAGACTACAAGTCAACTTTTTGAACTTGTACTGTGATAATCAAGTAGCAGTACATGTCATTAAAAATATTCTCTATAACACGAAGAAGTGACATATACAACTGTAACATGCTTTGTTGAATTTTTTTTTAAGAACAAAGAACCATCATTTTGATTGATATGCGATCGAAGAATAACTTAGTTGATCCGTGGACGAAAGAGATGATGTCTAAAGATCAATTAATCAAAATAGTGGGAAAACTGAGACTAAAGACGATTTTGAATAGCCTTGGTCCAATGTTTTGATATTTTCGGCCTTTTCATTGTCATTTAGCAAGCATGTTGTGTTCGTTAATAATTTTTGTTGTTGAGCACTAATCTAATTACTTGTTTCATTTCAAATTTTGACGTTTATAATTTCATCTAGATTATTCTTTCTTATCTTAGAAGAAAGTGTTATTTTAAATTTGATAACACTATCTAACTTGGTTTGATTATTCTTTTGATATTTGGTACTATTTCAAATTTGATGATTTTCATTTAACTTTAGGAAAACAGTAATCGTGACATTTCAAATTGGATCATAGTTATAGTTGCGATGTTTAGAAGTTTATAAGATCGTCGCTTTCGATATCAATAATGAATTTTGAACTAAAACATATAATACTCTAAGTAGGTGCTCTCCTTTCTTAATCATTTTGTACTAAATTCTTACACTAGAACTAGATACATATAATTTTTCAAATGTTTGATTTTATTTTAAATGAAATTCTCTATTTGAAATTTATAGGAGATGTTGGAGATGGATGAGTACTTGTTGATAGGAATCCGAAAAATGATGACCTATTATACCTCTGATGATGATGACAGTTTCTGAGTATTATTTAGTTTATGTTTACTTCATTTTTGATATATTTGCTTATAGTTTTTCATTTCATGCTTACATGCTCTATTTTGGACTTGTGTTGATGTGTTTTGGGTGACAATCAAACACTGGATCGTGCTAGATTATATGCTATGATCATACCTTAGACTCTGTGTGTTAGTTACTTAAATTAATTTATATTCTTTTGTCTGCATAGCTTAGACTACTCTAATTTGTATGACAAATGTTACTATGGTTGCCAAAAAAAGATAGTTTTAGGCATAATATTTTGGTATGACAATGTCATTTTTGACCAACCTCATCGGAGCAAATAAGTCGCACCAAACGCAGCCTTTTTATTGTGACCCAAAAAGGAGGACCACGACAGCTAATATTTCAATTGCTTATCTCGGCAAACAGAACTATGCTCTCTTAACCTAGACTGCACAAATCTCAAAATACACAGCACGCTCCTCTGCACTCTTAGAGTATATCAAAACATTTCCCTAAGAAGACGGCCACAAGGTGGCCCAAAAATCCTCTTAACATTATATTCATCAAATCCATGAAGGCAGAGGAGACACTCGCTAAATCAAAGGTCGCCACTAAGATTTCAAAATAAAGCCCATAACGGGAACAAAAAGGCAGTACGTGGAACATCCGACTCACGGATCCTTCACACATAAAAGTATAAACTGAGGCCAAACCTCGAGACTACGGAATTATCTTGCAACTGATTTAACAAATCATCTGTTTGTGAACATTTATCTTGATAGTCACCAAATTCAACTCTTTATAATTCATTCCTAATCTTCTAAAGGCATCCTTCATTTGTTCGCGAATAGAACTAGGGCATTCTAGGGCAAGGAACTTGGCCTAATGAAGCCACAAAATGGCAACTCATTTAGCTAGGTACGAAACTATTCTAGCACGCGCGGGGTCAAACAATAAGGTGCTCTCGCGAAAAGACAAGTATCTGGCTCAAGATCTAAAACAAACTTCGCCGCTCTCTCTCGGGTGGGGAGACCGGGAAAACATTTGGAAACTCTCACGACACAGAACACGCGGCACAACAAGAGCAGTTTCCAGAACATAAACAGAAGAAAGAAAAGACTCGCAGCCAGACTCTAAGAATTTACAAGAAAGCACCGCAAAAATAGTCGGAGAATCCTGATATTGAAATCCAGACACACTCCAGGGTTGGTCAATATCCATCATAAAGTCTAGATGTTTATCCTAGCAACGATCTACAACGCCAAAACTAGACTTCCGATCCATGCCCAAAAATTATACTGAAATCTTCCAAATCTGGCACTACCAATCGACATACCCTAGAAATCCAATCTAAGGAATGAGACAACTCTGGATACCCTGGTTCGACACCTCCAGGTCACCAGAGGGAAATTTAGCACGAAATGAATAACTAACTCGACCAGGAGTCAAGCGATAACAATCTACAAGAATTCTAACCACGTACAAGCGAATAACACAAAAATCAAAGAACGTGTGCGCATCAGATATTTACCTTTACTTTCCTATAAATCGCATGCGCAACCAGCTGAATAGAAATTGAGATATAGAGGAAGCTACGAGTACCCGAAGACTCACCCTCAAACTGAGAAGTTGTCCCCAACGCAAAACGCTTCGGGGACATCTTCTACAATAAGAATGACCAACTTGCCAAGACCTAGATTAAGACACCTTAGCTAGCTAACTCGAATATCATGACTCAACCAGATCAGAAACGAAAGGATACTTGTTCATGTTGTTACCTTGCTCTGGGAATTCAAGAAATGATATTATGCTTCTAACTTAGGATGATGAACCGTCATCCCCTTGACACTTGTGCCTATAATATGAATGCATGAATGTTTAAATTTTTCCTTTCAAATCATGTGTGTACATATGTCATCATGTATATCTTTAACTTGGCACGTGTGCTTATGATATGTTATGATGTATATGTTGTACTATGCATTCTAATAAAAGGCCTTAGTGCATGTTATGAGCGACGTAGACATGAAATATTATGCATCACATACTACATAATATTGCATGTAACGAGAAAGTAAAACGTGCTAATGGGCATTCATGTGATTATGGTTATGCATCTCATACTACACAACCATCACATGTTGCCGCCTATGGTGGATCCATATACAAACACATATTATGCATCTCATACTAAATAATATGTCTTGTATACTTCTTATCATACTATGAGTGTAGTGTTCATGTTTCCATCAAGATCTACTGATGACATATCAGTGTGTGTATGCAATAATACTAGACAAATTAGAATTTTTGTTTAAGGGTAGTGGTCGTCTGACTGGCTTGACAAAGCAACCAACTCTCTTGCAAAACCTTCCTCTGATACCGATTATCACAACTCGCATTTTCTCAGTATTAAAATACTATCAGAGTGAGAAAATACGTGATTGTGATGCCACGCCGTGCAGGGAACAACTGCAGATGTTCAGGCAACCCTGTCCTTTTATTTATTTTTGTAAAAAGACTTATGAATTATGTTTTAAAACATAATTATATTATTAGGTTTACTGACCGTGTCCCTCGGTCTGGTGGATCAACTAGTCCACGAGTGAGAAAATATAAGTTTACGCAGCGAAAAAATTATTAAGTTTGATTCATTTGTTATCCTAAGTGAGAATGAAGACTCAGTATAAAAAGCAATGAACATGTGACTTCTAGATTTATTATAAGTAGGAAAGCAGTTTTGTAGCTCTTAAAATAGTAGTTTGTCAGTTTAAAAGCATGCTATGAAATTATGTTAAATGCAGTTTTATTTTACATTTAAAATACCTAACATGCATCCTAACATAAAACCTCCTCAAAGAACAAAAATAAAGCTAACAGTAAGAAACAACAGTACAACTAGCAAGGATCTAACACTATGAGCGTCAACAAACTGACACGAACTCATAGGAAACCAATCTAAACTAAAACAAAAGGTAGCTACGTCACGAACAGGAGGTGAAATAAATGGCTGCAACCACCCGCAATACCAGAAACTCAAGCTCTAACTGTCAAACTTGCTACTGCTCTGGACCTGAGGCATTCAAAAGAAGAACACCTCAGAAGCAATTTACAAGTGGTGCTATAAAAATCAAAAAGGAACAACAAACCTTGAGTAGCAAGAAACTGGACGAACTAACTATCACCAAAGAGTCAGTATAATCATAAAAAAAACATAGAGAAACTAACTATGCTGCACAAAGTAAGCAAGCCCCCAACCGGGAACGAATTAGAAGCATATATATATATATATATATATATATATATATATATATATATATATATATATATATATATATATATATATATATTTCATCTTTTTAAATATCAATTCAAGATTTAAGAGAGACTGATCAACTCCAAATGACATCAAAATACCGGGCAAACACGTCACTGATGCGGTGGCTCTTAGTCCAACACAAACCATCATTACAAACATAGGGCCTGAGTGTATGATCCACAAACAGAAGAGACACTATGCCGAGAGATTTACCCAAACGTGCATAGCCCAACAAACAAGACACTGTGCAGGGAAAAAGGTTCACAACGCGCACAACCCAACAAACAAGACACTGTGTCAGGAAAAGGTCCATAACACGCAAAGCCCAACAAACAAGGCACTGTGCCGGGAAAAAGGTCCACAACGCGCACAACCCAACAAACAAGACACTGTGCCGGGAAAAGGTCCACAATGCGCACAGCCCAATAAACAAGACACTGTGCCGGGAAAAAGGTCCACAATGCGCACAATCCAACAAACAAGGAACTGTGCCGGGGAAAAGGTCCACAACGCGCACACCCCAACAAACAAGGCATTGTGCTGGGGAAAAGGTTCATAACGCGCACAGCCTAACAAATCATTCTATATTCATATATTTTGTTATATGTATGTATATACATATAAATGCATCAAACCAAGAAGAACTCTGAACGAACAGGCTGACAAAGGACAAAACATCTCTCTTGTAACGACTCGGCTAAGAGCGCACGATACCGTTAACAAGGAGTAAAGCCAGATCATAGCATATGATCGACACAAAGACACAAATTTTGTCTGGCAGAACTCCAAGGCCTTAACCATAATATTTTCTAAGTCAAACAACATAAACGAATCAACTAACGACGCTTACGACTAAAACATGGATCATAAGGGGACACTGGCTCAAATCACCGCGACGATCCTGACGAAACGCGCGCACAATATGCAACGACGGATGACAACAAGGGTTTCATCGACTAAAAACAACGTAAAGCGGCGAGGCTTCCGACAAACTACATTCCGATGATAAAACGAAACTTACAACAAACAAAGTGATAAACATGATCAAAACGACACTTACAATCGAGCGGAGAGGTTAACTTGGTCAAAACGACACTTAAAATCAAGCGGAGAGATTAACTTAGTCAAAGCGACGCGACGATCAAAACGTCGCGATGACAAACGACACAACAGAAGGCAACAAAACTTCCGACGTATAGATCTCCGTCGGAAGACGACAAGAATTCCGATCAACAAAACTTCAACGGATCATACAATACTCCTACATCAAACAAGGCGACATAACTTGGTCGAAATAACGCGGCGATTCAATTGACGCAGCGACAACAACATGAAGGGGTTACACTAGGTAAAAAACAAACTAGTGTTGGATGAACACATGATTATCACGGACTGACACATCACAATAATTGACCAAAAAAAGGGGGCTAACGCTCCAATGAAGGTTTCGCGGCGTAGAGCATAATGACGCGACAATCACGTTGACACGGCGAATAAAATGACATGACCAAAACTGTATCATATCACAAAGTAAATTAGAGAGAGAATATTTTAGGTACAAAACACATCATAATCCAAAAAAAGAATAGATTTGGAGAAAAATGTGTTAGGAGAGCAAGATCACCACTTGCCTCAATTTCTACCTGGATTCGTTCTCCGAAACACTCCACGTCGCAGATCGACCTGAGGAACGACGAGAGAAGACAAAATCTACAAGAAAAACCCAAAACGATGCTTAAGGCTGAAAAACCCTAATGGTAAAAATCCACAAATCGGGGAGATCTTACCGCGCACGCGTAGCTCTCGGCGAGAGCTTTCTGGATCTATGCTCCGACGAAGATTTCGAGTACCGGAGCTCCGGTGGTGTCGGTCGGAAGGCTCCCGGCAAAGGCTCACTGTCGCTCTGGTTCGGCCGAGTGAACAGTGGAGTAGAGGACTCAGTTTGCTTTTTTTTTCTTGGGGAGAAGAAGATATATATTATAATAGTATGTGTGCGTGGGGGGAGGTAAAGTGCAGGAAATCGTACAGATGAGATCCGCTGCACTTTACCGTAAAGTGCGATCTAGTGGATGCGAGTGCGCTGAGATGCGTGCACATCTCAACACACATATCTCAAAGCAGTGCGCGAGAGATCAAAGCGTGCACACATCCCCGCGCGAGCTGAGATGCACTCGCACCCGTCAGATCTCGTGCACTGCACGGTTCCTGCACTGCACCACCCCCGGACCCGGGGGGGTGGGGGGGGGGGGGGGGCTGCATTCGTCGAATGCAGAAAGAAATCTTATATATTTTCTCTGATATATATATAATATAATAATAATTATATTAGTATTTATAATAATAATAACGTTATAATATTATATCGTTACGGAGGGCCAAACGGGCGCCGAATCCTACGAAATTCGCGTCATAGGCGAATACCAACGCTACGAACCCAACGGCGAAGACAAAACCAAAATCCGACGAGCCGTTCTCGAGATATAAGTTTCCAAAGTTTACGGTGAACATAATATCTACATAACTTAAAAAAAGCGTCGAGACTCCAACATCGCTCGGATCGCGACGAAACTTGACGGACAAGTCAAATATTAATTGATTTAATTTTGTATCGTGAAATTTTACAATTTCGATAAGAATGTCAAGATTTGGTCGTCTTGACCTAACGGACGTGAAACGCACTAACGGCGACGCGTCGTCAACTCCACGTTAACGTAACGCCCTTACGTCATTATGACGTCACCAAGAGGATTAAAATAATTGTAGGAAAATCAGGAGCGTTACAGTTAGCGACAGATTTCAACTTCTGTCCCCAACCTCAATCAGTATGGGACCAACGATCCAAAAACGCACTGCAGCAAGCTGCAGTGCCAAAAAACTGGTTTTTCATACCACTAATAGCTATCTGGGAGCTATCGTCATTGGCGACACCCACTGTCGCCCGACGACATCAACAGTTTCTCCAAAACTGTGATTTTACTGGGGTATTTTCCTGGAGCTCCACTCCAATACTTCATGTTACTCCACTTCTCAGGCACAACCCACAAACTCCGTAAAATACTTGTTTATACGCGGAGTCTTCTCCGGTTTGTGAAATAAAGCATCACCAATCCAGACCAACATGTCCGGATGAGCTTCACACAGTATGTTTATTCCGTACTACACACTTCCGAATCTATATGCAAACTGACTTGGGGATACGAGTATCGACCCAACAGAATTCTCTTAACAATTCCACCTTTTGGTGGAGGATTCCATGCACATGCAAAAGTAGGACTTCACTTGTCCAAGCAGGAGGTCGTTACCCTTGTAGTTCTCTTTGGAGGCATGACGAAGCTGTTCTATCCGGATGGAAATGAACGCCTCACTTTCCTCTTTGCGGATCTAGCCTCAGATTCTGCTTCCGACCACAAGATCTCCTTCAGCTCCAGCCCTTCTTCTTCCTTAGCTTTTCTTTTCTCCCAGGACTAAGACGGAATGAAGAGAGAGAGAAAGAGAAGAAGAATACCTTCTCAATCCACACACCTCTGCATATCAAACTGTGGTTTTACCTCAACCACAGGTTTAACCTTCAAAATGAAGCAAAGACCAAGATTTGGGTTGACTGGTCAACTTTGGCGCTATCGCCTGGCGATATCGACTATCGCCACTCGGCGACATCCACTTAACCGCTAAACAGCCAATCTAACACATGTTACGTGGCACTATCGCGAAGCAACATCCACTGTCGCCACTCGGCGATTTCATTTCGACGATTCGTCGAAAGCGTCGAGTGCGTCGATCGGGTCGACCGCGTCTCGACGTAACACTCGCTATCGCCATCAGGCGATACCCACTATCGCCACTTGGTGATATCTTTCGATGATTCGTCGAGTGCGTTGAGTGCGTCTCGACGAACGCTTTATCGCTATCGGCATCGGTCGATACCCACTGTCGCCCGGCGATAGTGACAAAAATTCTGCTGTCAAATTTGGGTTGTTACAACTCTCCACTCCTTACAGAAATTTCGTCCCGAAATTTGCATACAACTATAAGGAAGACAACAACTTAAAAGTTACAACAACTTTTTATTCATAAAAACAATGTTACAACAACATTACACAAACAACTCGGGATATTCTTCGCGCATGGTTTGCTCTCGCTCCCATGTCAGCTCTTCATGGCCATAGTTGTCCTACCGGAGTTTGACCATCCCGATTGTCTTGTTCTGCAGTTTCTTGATTGTCGTATCCTCGATCCGAATGGCCTTAACATTTGTCGTTAGCCCAATATCGATCGATACTCGATCATTCACATCACTCGCGTCGACTCTTTCACAGCTTTTTGAAGCATCGATATGTGAAACAAATTGTGTAAGCCACTCAGTTCTGCCGAAAGAGCGACAACTTGTTACGAGATGCTAGTTCACGACACAACCGTTGTCATGGTTCACGTGTGGATGGTGTAATAAGCTACATGTTAAGGTTGTTGAAGCCAGGAAAATTCCAAACTCCAAATGATCATACTCAAATTCATCCTGAGGCTATTAATCCCGCGGTTCGGCTACTCGGATCCAAAGGTTAAAGCGAAGAAGAGTGAAAAAGATGCAGACTGACCTCACGGCTTTAGCAGGGAGGTTCCACCATATACCTGGAAGTTTTGAAAAACTTCCTCTCTAGAACCAAAAATGATTGAGCGAGGTACGTGGAATGCATCACTCAACCTGTATCTTATTAATAGTGAGAGGGGGATGAAAGACTTCAAGACAACACAAGTTGCCTCCCAAAAATATGAGGTGTCATTCCCGGTATTCCTAAGGTCCTATTTATAGGCTACTCCGGGTGGTGGGGTGGTGATATGTTACCGAGAATACACAGCCCCTGTGAGGTTTCCCCTGCCGGCCTAATGACGACTATGATGACTAAGGATCTCGCCCATGCTAGTGAGGTATCGCCAATTATTGCATACCTGGTGAGTAATTACTATACTCGCACCATGGCCTCCATTGCTCATGTGGGTTGACTTGTATTGATCTTTGACTTTGACATTTGCCCGCAAGACATGAGTAGGACCATCCTTAACAAATACGTGTTGTACAAAATCTCCGCTCATTGAGAGCTATTATAAAGCTCAAAAGAGAGATTCAACCCTTATTCAGCAAGATCCCCCCCCCCCCCCCCCCCCCCCCCCCTCATTGTCTAAATATAGGAAGGGGGTTGTTCTACCAGACGTCCTTTCTGAATTCTTGTGAGATGTCTGTCATTGTTGAAGAAACCACGACTAACATGCTCACCTCGGAGAAGATGTTAAATCTGAGCTCATCGAAGTGTCTTTGCCAGGAAGACGATAATGACGACAATAAGAAAGAGAAGAAAAAGATCACAAAGGAGGGGGGTTGAAGCTTCCACTCCTGATGACAGTGCCTCATCATCCGCCCACAATTTCCCAATACCCGCAACAATTCAAGAAATATTGAACCAAATGGCTATGAGAGAGGATGTCAAACAACTCCCCCCTGATACTTCTCTCCCCACCATGCAGGTGGGTGAATGTCGTCGCCCACCCGCCCTTCGAATATTGCCGCTTGCCAAATGTTGTTGCCCACCGAATGATGCCGCCCACCAAATGTTGTCGCCCGCCAAATATTCTTGCAAGCTGAATGATGCCGCCCGCCAAATATTCTTGCAAGCTGAATGAAGCCTCCCGCTGAATGATGTCGCCCGGTGCCCACCTAATGTTGTCGCCCTTCAAAAGATGTCGTCTGCTTAATGTCTCTGCCTGCCGAATGATACTGCCTGCCTAATGTCCTTGCCAGTGAATGATGCCGCCCGTCAAATATTCCCGCTCTACAAATGATACCTCCCACCGAATATTATCACTCACCCAATGTTCTTGCACGCCAAATATTTGCCGCACGGGTGCCCCCATCTACTCTCACTTGTGTCCTTACTCCTAATATACTACCAAATAATAGTGAGTTTTAAAATTGTTTTCCTTGGATTTATAAACACGGGACTTCGATTATTATAAACCTGGAAATAATCACAAAATATCAGCTAATATAAACTCCCGAAATAGTAAATACTGATTTAACACTGAAATCGAAAAAAAAGGATCCCGATTCATTATTTTGGCGTGGGTGAGCGGCCGTTTTGCTAGTATATATATCCAAATCTAAAAACAAAAAATTAAAAAGTCTTCGATCCCTATTGATTTATGTTTCTTGTTCAACAATCCATGGTGGTGGGTGTCAAATTCCAGAAGATCTACTGAAACTATCACCCCCGTCGTCCCCTTTGCTTCATCTGCAACCCTGGTCCCTTACTCGCGTAGCCATGGCGCCGGATTTGGATACCCCTATGTCCTTCTCCGACTTCCCAGACGACGTCCAGCTCAACATCCTCTCCTTCCTCTCTCCCGCCGAGATCTCCGCCTTCGCTTGCACTTGCCGCCGATTCGCCGTCCTCTGCAGCCCCTCAACCCCCTCCGCCGACCTCTGGACGACAATCTGCAACCGTCGCTGGGGCTGCAATACCCAGCTCCGGCGCTGGTCCGCTGCCCCGTCACCCCGCCTCTACAAAACCCTAGATCGCTGGGAGCACCTCATCGGTTTCTGGCGCCGCATCGGAAATGGCGTCTCCGGAACCCCGCCTCTCGTTTTCTTCGAGTGGAGACCGTCCTGTATCATCGGATCCCGTGTCTCTCCTTCTCCTTTCGCCGGCTCCTACGCCGTCCGTAAATTCCCTTTCATCTGGATAGGCCTCTCTTCCTCCTGCGAGACGGTGAGCTACCTCCATCCCGGCTTCCAGTCTGAATCACCGCCTGATTCCCAGAGCCCGCAATCTGACGCCGATGTCATACCCGTGACCATCAGCTTCTTGGGTTGTAACCATTTTGTTGTCGAGGAGAACCGTAGCATCTATGCAGATTGTCGAATGGACGATTCAGAGGAGATGCTGGGTTTGGAGGCGAGATCACCTCCAGATCAGGTGATGTCGGAGATATACCAGTATTTTGCCAATAAAAGGAGCCCTGGAGGAGAAAAGTCTTCAAGAAGGCATAGGAAGAAGAAATGGAGGGGGAGACATGGGATGCAGCGATGGAGAACGGAGCATTTTGTCAAGATTGCTGACTATTGTCCCACTCCTGCGCGGCCTTTGCAAGGCTTATGGAAGGTGATTTTTTTTGTTATTTCTTGCTTCAGCTCACATTCCTTAATTATTGTTTATCTCTTCATAGTATTTTATCTCCAACACAGGTTTAATTTAGTTTAAATTGTCAATGAATGATGCTTTGGTGCACCTTAAAATGTGTGGATAGTATTAAGATTTTAGTGTAATCCTTGTTATCCATCAAATCATGGGTGTTTGGTTGATCGTTATCTTCAATACAAGTCAATTGTTCAAATTTTGGAAGAACCACAAATTGTGAATTAATGATTCTTAGGCACCCTTAAGATATGTGGACGAGATTAGGATTTTAGTTTCATCTTTGTTACCCATCAAACCATAGTTGTTTGGTTGAATTTTGCTAGAATTATGATGCGATCTCTTCTCCTCAAATGAATATGTTGTTAGAGAAATTGTAATTGAATTTACTCACACACAAATGATATATCAGAGAAAACAAAACGCAAGCAATTTTATTCAGTTCACCTTAAGGGCAAATTTTGAATAGGTCAAGTTCTTCAGGAGGAAGACGAGCTCATTGCAGAGCAACACACAATCAAAGAAAAGTAGAAAAACAGGAATCCAGATCATCATAACCTACAATTCTACCAGCAACTATTTATAATTGCCTAAATGCCGTGAATACACGATACAATCTTAACTACTTATTCAAATAAAGGCTTTTCCCGCCTACAATTTACCCAAACTTAGGTGGCAACATCAACAACCATTCAAAAAGATTAAATTAGGGCCGTTGGTTTATTTGAATGAATCAATAGTCCCTCCTTCATTTGTTCCCTGTATTCAAGGAACAAACTTGGGTAATGCCGCCGTAAGGATCAAAGATCTTCCAAGGCAGCCTTTGCCTCCGTCCCATTGCACCATTGCACGAGAAGTTGAGTTATCACCTTGCCATTCTTGGATGCAACGTGTCGATTCAGGATTGACAATGGTTTAATCATCAAGTTGTCTTCATTGTTCACTGTAGGCAGGAGAGGGATGCTCTGCTTTGGTGTTACGCCTCTATGTTCCCGCAGCTGAGAGATGTGAAATGTGGATTGCATTTTGGTGTCTTCTGGCAGGTTCAAGCGTTATGCCACTGCTAAGATTTTTCCCATAATCTGGAATGGACCGAAAAATTTAGGAGACAATTTGTGAGAGGCATGAGATCTCAAGCTGGTTTGCCTATATGGTTGGATGCGGACATAAGCCCAGAAGCCGACTTCTAAGACTTTTCTCTGCGTATTTTGTCCGCTAATACTCGTATTTGATTCCGGGCTTGTGATAAATTGAGCTTCAGGATAGCTATGATCTTCTCCTTAGCTTCTTGGGAGCGTCCGACTTCCCCAACTGTAGCTGAGCCTGTTTTGTAAGGAGAGTGCAAATCTGGATCCTGTCCAAACACCATTTCATACAGGGTCATTTTAGCGGCGCTATGGAACGTCGTGTTGTGCTACCATTTGGCCTAACTCCTCGGTTTCTCGAAGCACAAGCACTGTAGATAGCCTTCAATACATCGGTTCACCACTTCAGTTTGACCGTCGATTTGGGGGTGGTACATCATTGATAGCTTCAGCTGTACTTGCAAGATACGAGACAATTCCTGCAAGAATTAACTAATAAAAATGGGATCCTTGCCACTGATTATTTTCTTTGGAAGCCCATGTAAATGAAATATTTGATCCAAGAAGATATGGGCTATCTGTTCTGTTGGTGAGAAATGCCAATGAAGCGTGTTTGTTTTCTTAGCTGGTCGACAACCATCAGAATTGCTAATTTTCCATTGCTTTTTGGCAATTCATCAAAGAAGTCGAGGGAGAGATCTTGCCAAACCCGATCAAGGATGGGTAGTTGTTGCAGCAATCCCATCAGGTCTTTGATTATTAGTCATGCACTTTTGGCAAACCAAGCACTTTTGGATGTATGAATAAATCATTGGCTTCTTCTTCTTCCACGAAAACATCATTTTCAGTCATTGGTAGGTGGCTGTAATACCCGAATATCCCCCACCACCACTGAGATCTATCTTGATACATCTTGAGTAATTTGACTTTAACCGCCTCTTCATTACCTGCACCAGCTTGCGTTTTCGCTTGAGCAACCCTTTTCCCGCAGGACTTTTTGCTAATTGATCCTATTTTCCTCCTTTTTTGCAATGTTCGTTTCTGTGTTGTGACTTGTGCGTCCAAGATTCTTTGATATGTCGTGGAACATTCGATGTGAAAGTCACCATTACACAATGCCTCCCCCCTGTGGCCTCTTCCTCACGCCTGGATAAAGCATCAACGCAGATGTTGGCCTTCCCCTTTTTATAATGGATCGTGTAGTACCCCAGAAGCTTGACAATGTACCGTTGTTGAATTGGTGTCACAATCTTTTGCTCTAGCAACAATTCGAGACTTTGATGGTTGTTCCAATGGTGAAATGACCTCTTATTAGGTAATGATGTCATTTATGAACCGCCAGTATTATTGTCATCAATTCCTTTTCATATGTTGAGAGAAGAGAGTTTCTCTTTCTCAGAGCTTTATTAAAGTATGCCATTGGTTTTTTTTCTTGTAACAACAACACCCCTATTCCACTTTGGAGGTGTATGTTTACTACCAAGGGTATTAAAATCCGACAAGCTTAAAATAAGACGTGACATCTGTTTTAGTTGTTAAAATGCGGCATTGGCCTTTTCATTCCATTTGAATATTTGAGTTTCAATAAGTCCGGTAATGGATTAGTTATATAACCATATCCTTGAATGAATCGATGGAAATATTTTGTTAATCCCATGAATCCTCTCTGCTTCTTCAGAGTTGTAGCGAACCTGTTGTAGGACAAAGATACATTTGCCATGTTTAAGGAAAAGGCGATGTTGTTGCAAGACCTCAAAGGCGATGTTGCTGCAAGACCTCCAAGGCGAAGGAGAGATGTCTCAGGTGTTCGGGGCGTAACATTACCCTCCCCATCAAGAACCAGCTTGTCCCCAAAATGAAAGTTCGGGTAGAGCTCCTTGAATTCCAACAGGTCGACCCAAGTGTTATGTGCTTCTGGCCAGTATTTCCATTTGATAAGGACCTCAGTGCGGTACTCGGTGTCCTTCTGTTTCCATTTGATCAGCAGAATCTCTTCGGGCAACGGTCGCAGTTCGCCCGCTCTTGTCGCTTCTGGTAGGAATGGGCTAGCCTGAATTGTGTTGCCAATCTTCTTCTTTAGCAAGGGCACATAGAATGTAGGATGGATGCGCGATCACTCGGGTAGCGCCAAGGTGTAAGCCACTGGTCCCACTCGACGAGTAATACAAAAGGGCTCATAGTAACGTGGAGACAATTTCCGGTTTGCCATGCGGGCAACTAACAACTGTCGGTAAGGCTGGAGCTTGAGGAAGACGTCATCACCGACAACAAATTCCCTTTCCTTGCGATGTTTGTCCGCTCGGGCCTTCATGCGATCCTGAGCCGCCCGTAGGTTCTTGCGCAAAGTAACTAAGGTGCGGTTCTGGTCACGTAGCACCCGATCAACGACCGGCAAGACCGTGCTGCCTGGTTCATAACTGCCCAATGATGAAGGGGGCGGCCGTAAACGACCTCGAACGGGGCCAACTTGCTGGCTGAGTGGTATGAGGTGTTATAACAATATTCGGCCTTGTGCAACCAATGAGTTCATGTCTGTGGCTCACCCATCACAAAACAATGGAGGTATGTTTCAACTCCCCGGTTGAGAACCCCGTCTGGCCATCTGTTTGGGGTGATTAGCTGTGCTGAGGCGTAAGCAAGCCCCCTGCAGTCGAAAGAGCTCCCGCCAGAAATTACTCACAAACGTTGGATCACAGTCGGAAATGATGGCACGTGGAACACCGTGAAGAAGGACTATTTCTCGAACAAAGAGATCGACAATTGATTTACCCGTGTAAAGGCGGCTCAAGGCCAAAAAATATCCATACTTGGAAAGCTTATCAACCACGATCAGGATAACAGACTTGCCCTGGGACTTGGGCAACCTGTCTATAAAATCCATGGACACCGTATCCCAAATGTGGTGCGGTATCTCCAACGGTGTACGCAGTCCTGCAGGGGTGGTCATCTCGTACTTCCGTCGCTGGTACTTCTCGCACTGTTGAACAAATTGTTGGACATCGCGCCGTAATCCTTTCCAAAAGACATTTGCCCGAACCCGTTGAAGAGTGCGAAGTACTCCTGCATGACCCCCAATAGGGGATGAGTGGAACTCGTGCAACATGACGGTCTTCCAGGCGGAGTTGGGCGGAATGACCACTCGGCTGTGATAATAGCCTTTCATTCTGCAGGTGATAGCCCGGGGCGGTGACTTGGCCCCAACAAGAGCTTCCACGAGGGTCCTGTAGTGTGGGGTCCCGCATAACCTCCTCCTGCATATCACCTAAAGAGTCGAGCAGGGGGCCAGAGATTTGGGCGAGGGTGCTCTCTGGTAGGTGGGACAAGGCGTTAGCAACCACATTCTCTTTGCTCTGCCTGTAGAGAATCTCATAATCGTACTCCAACAACTTAGTCACCCACTTATGTTGGAGCGGGGAGGAGACCCGTTGCTCCAAAAGTGCTTCAAGCTCTGGTGGTCAGTACAGAATTTGTAGTGTCGGCCCAACAAATAAGGTCGCCACATAGCCATCGCATGGATGATTGTCAGCATCTCCTTCTCGCACGTGAACAACCCAAAGTGCGGGGGGCTAACGCCTTGCTGTAGAAGGCTAATGGCCGACCCTCTTGCATTAATACCTCGCCAATTCCCACGTCTGACGCATCAGTTTCAAACACAAACTCCTTGTTGAAATCGGGAAGGACGAGGACCGGTGTGGTGGTCATGACCCCCTTGAGAGCTTGGAATGCCTCCCCCGCCTCCTCCTGCCAGAGGAAGGCGTCCTTATGTAATAACTGAGTTAACGGTCGTGCAATCTTGCCATAATCTTTGACGAATCGCCTATATACCCTGTGAGTCCCAAGAAGCCCCGTAAGGCCCGAACTGTATGAGGACGTGGCCATGACAACATGCTCTCGATCTTCTTTGGGTCAGCTTTGACGCCGTGAGCGGAGACCAAATGTCCCAGGTATTCGACCTCTGTCTGTCCGAACGAGCACTTGGACTGCTTGGCGTAGAGCTGGTGCTGGCGGAGAATGGTGAAAACGTGCTCTAAGTGGGTCAGGTGCTCCTCTCAACTCGTGTTGTATATGAGGATGTCTTCAAAATATATCAATATTGAACTGCGAAGAAGAGGGCGAAAGATCTCGTTCATAACTGCCTGGAACGTGGATGGGGAGTTGGTGAGCCCAAAAGACATCACGAGAAATTCATAGTACCCGTCATGCATACGAAAGGTTGTCTTATGAATGTCCTCTCGCATCTGAATCTGATGGTAGCCCGACCGAAGGTCGATCTTGGTAAATAGAGAAGCGTCGTGCAATTCGTCTAACAACTTTTCGATCAATGGAATGAAAAACTTATCCTTGATAGTCGAGTCGTTCAAGCCGCGGTATTCCACACAAAATCGCCAGGACCCATCCTTCTTCTTTACTAGGATGATGGGAGAAGAGAAGGAACTCATATTGGGGCAGATAATCCCGGCGGCAAGCATTTCTTTGACGCTGCGCTCAATCTCGGCCTTCTGGATGTGCGGATAACGGTACAGTCGAATGTTGGTAGGTTCGGCCCTCTTCTTGAGTTGAATCTGATGGTCTCTGAATCTCGATGGTGGAAGTGTACGAGGTTCTTGAAATATGTCAGCATACTGAGCCAGTATCGCCAGCATCTGTGCCGATACTACTGAAGGAGTTGGACTTGCCAATGTAATTTCCATGATCACCGCCGTGGTGCTTCCCTGCTCCCTTGGTCGCTCCAGGCTTCGAAGGGAGATCTCCTTCATCGAAGAGGATTTGAGGCCCCCAAGACAATATTGTTTCCCGTGTTGAAGGAACTCCATCGTCATCTGATCCTAATTAAAGGTCACCAGCCTCAATTGCCGCAATCAATGTACCCCAAGCACCATGTCCGAGCCTCTGATAGGCAGGACGTAGACGTCAGTACGACCCGTGTACCCCTGTATCCGTAGCTCCACCCCTTTCATAATTCCCTTGCACTGAAGTTTGCTTCCATCCGCCACCATGACCTGAAAGGCGGCCCCACGATCGATCACATGCCCCACTCGTTGAGCCACATCGGGATGGATGAACTTGTGGGTGCTCTCACTATCCACCAGAATCGTCACCCGCTCCTGGATAACTTTTCCCTCCATCCGCATAGTGGTGGTGGTGGGGGGGGGGGGGGGAGGGCGTTGCATCCCTCCATAGCCTATATGGACACGCCAAACTCGGTCAAATCCAAGTCATCCTCCGGCCCTGGTTTTGGAGTAATCCCGTCCTCTACATCCTCACGTAACATATAAACCTGGATCTTTTGACATTTGTGCCCGGGCGCGTACTTTTCGTCACAGTTGAAACACAGACCCTTCTCCTTCCTCGCCCGGAGCTCGGCCCATGATAGTCGTGTCACAGTCGGTTTGCCGGCCGCTGGCGGTTCCCTTCTGGTGACCACCAAGGTGGTCGTGGTTCTCCCCGTGGTGCGAGTCCATTGCCTGTTGAAGCGTTCCTCCTGGATGCGAGCCTGGCTGATGGCATGGTTTAGAATGCGAGGCATATAAGCCTGAATCTCGTTACGTAAATGTTCCTCGAGTCCCGATACGAAATAGCTGAGCAACGCCTTTTCTTCGCAGTGCACCCAATTTGCCAATTTTTCGAGCTTCGTGCGATACTCCATCACTGTCCCCTTCTGTCGCAACTTCTGAAGGAGGGCCTCAAAATCCTCGTACTCTAATGGCCCAAATCTGGCGGTGAAGCCCTCCACAAAATCAGCCCAGGGCACATATTCCTTGCCCCTCAGAAACCATTGCGTTCACTGAAAGGCATCATCCTCCAGGTGGAAGGACGTTAGTTGCACCCATTGGCCCTCCGGGACCTCCTGCTAACTGAAAAAAATTCCAGCCTTCTGCACCCATTCCAAAGCGTCTCCTCCGTTGAACTTGGGAAAATTCATGCGCGTCAATTTCGGAGCCATGTAAGCTCACGGGGTGGCCTGGTCGTGCCATCCCGGCTCTTGCCCATAACACGTTGGTCTTCTTTGCTCCGTAGGATCGAGATGTGCGCCCGAATATCCTTGTTGATGCAGTCCACCCTTCAGTTGGGGTTGGCCTTCCCAAGGAGCGACGGTTCCATGGTCCCCTGGTGGCCCGTAGCCACGCGGATGGGGGAGAAGGCCACCCGCACCCACCACCAGTTGTACCGGAGGTCCAGGAGCCTGTCCGGCCCCTCCCATGTCCTCGCCGACCCACCTCAATGGCGTGCGCTAGTATCTGCTGATGATCCCAGACCCCCAGAATCCCCAGATCAATCGATCTTGAGGCTGTTGAACATCACCCACACTTCCTCTAGTGTACGGTGCTGGTGATCATTCAACATTGGATGGAGCGCGACATGGCCTCCTGGTTCTGTTTGAGCTCTCTAGGTCATTTTGAAGGTCTTTCGAACGTGCAGCTTCCACTGCTGACATGATTCAGCTCCTTGCTTTTGCTTTAATACCAATGATGCGATCTCCTCAAATGAATTGATTGCAAGAGAAATTGCAATTGAATTTACTCACACACAAGATCTATCAGGAAAAACAAAACGCAAGTGATTTTATTCCGTTCACCTTAAGGATAGATCATGAACTGGTGAATGCAGGAGGATGACGAGCTCACTGCTGGGCAACACACAATCAAAGCAAAGAAGTAAAACAGGAATCAAAATCAGCATATCCTACGATTCTACCAACAACTATTTATAATCGCCTAACTGATGTAAATACAAAATTGCCCTTAACTACTTATTCAAACAAAGGCTTTTTTCACTTAAATTTTTCCCAAGCTTAGGCGGCAACATCAACTACCATTCAAAATGATTAATTCAGGGTCGTTGGTTTATTTGAATGCATAAAATCTATGACATTTTGACAAAATAAATTGGTAATCATCAAGGTCATGCTCTACTATTGAGATAATATCCAATCATATTGGTCTCTCTGGGAAGGCTTGCAATGCCAAAAGTGAAATTTATTGTATGTGACCTGTAAACTTTAAACATCTCCCAATTCAGCCGAAATCCAGGTGCCATCCCTAGATATTTATCATATAGGGGTTGTTTGATTCTCAAATATCATTAGACTACGTAATGTTATTTGAAAATGTTAGCTGCTTGATTTGTTGGTATTTTTAGATAACATTGTATTATAAATTAGTGACAATCACAATTATGTAATGTAGATATCATTAAAAATTATAACTCTCCAAACACCATGTTGACAGATAACATTGAAATTTTAATCACATTGGCATCTTCATAACACTGTCGTCTTATTAATAATGAACTTAGCACCCCTTTTATACGCCCTTCTCTTCTTCTTTTCAGTGAAGAAGAGAAATTTATAGCATATAATATTTCTCAATCATCATTTCCTCCTACAGGGAATTTGTGAGGACATGAGCCTGGAATTCTATCTTATAACACATGATGATGTCGGGGGAATAGCGTGTCGGAGGATTGGTGACGCTGGACCTTTCTCGGATTATTCCCCATTATTCTGGACAGTTAATAGTACATTTCTGGAATCACCTTTTCCCCTAAATGAGCAGGTTATATATAGCATGCGGGAACATGTTCGTTCTGTGGTCTCAGAGCACCGCAATATAGAGAGAGAGATCGTCTCCCGCATCCTATGCATAAACTCTAGCTATGAACTGGTGCTTCCTAATCCTGAGGGGTCTTCCGGCGACTCCATAAATGTGGAGGGTAGGGTATGGGAATATGAGGATGGAACATTTGGGTTTGGATTTCTACGAAATAATTTTATCGTTGACTTGAAGAGGATTGCTCTAGATGGATGTCTTCTTGATACTGTTGAGTGCTCTCATGAAAACTGTGTTTTGTAGTGTCCTGTTTAGAGCTAGTTTTATGCACCTGGTGGCTGTTTCATGCATCTGGAAATAACATAAATGAAGCTAAATGAAATGCCTACTTATTATAAATTGTTTTTCTGTTCTGAACTTAACATTGCCTGCAAATTTCATTGTGTTAGGTCAATTCCTTTATCTTAAAGCTGTTTTTCTCACGTCTCCTTGTAATGTTCTCATTATTTTAATACCAAATCTCCTAAATGTATAATGACAGTTGATAATTAATTCACAATTATATTATTTGAGTTAATTCTTTCTGATTAAATATAAAGATTCAAGTGTGGTGTGGCTATACTTCAAATTGATTCAGTTCTTGTTGTTCTTGAACTTCATAAATTGTACTCTGGCATTGTTCTCAATACATTTTCTTATTCATCCATCTAATGAGACAATATACTTGTTTTTAACTTTCTATCTTAGACTTCTGATCATATAGAGGTAAACATTTTGATAGAGGGTGTTATGGGCTCGTGCCCAATTTCATTATTTTGTATCTTATGTTGTATCTTTATGCTGCGTCGATATTGTGTCGTTATGTATGTGTCATTGTATTGTATTTGTCGTTGCCCCTTGTATCTTTTATTTAAAAGCCAAATTGGGCTAGTGGAATGAATGGGAAGAATCAATTCTATTTCCGTGTCCCCTTAATGAGATTGCGGTAGCTCTCTCCTCTCGAGCACACCCCGTCTTATGTGTTTTTTGGGATTTTGCTATTGGCACCTCTACAATAAGAGGGCTTGTTTGGACTTGTTATGGTTTTTGTCTTGGATGTAATATGAAAAAGGGTTGCTCCTTTGCTTCCTATAAACCCTAGCCTCCTTCTCTCCCTCTTGTCGACGGCCCCTTCCCCTTGCTTGGATCTTCTCTCTATTGGTATTATTTGGTCCGACCTGCCGTTCCGCCCACCTTGGAGCCGTCGGTGTTCGTGTCCCTTCTTCCGCTTCATGCTCCTAGTCTGCTGCATTGCCGTCGGAGGTATCAGAGGTTCTCAACCGTTGTTTGGAGACTTATGTTGTTTCATTGGCAAGCGACTGGACACTTGGGCCAAGTGGTTGGGTTGGGAAGAGTACTCGCACAACACCGCCTACCACCATGCAGCGGGAACGACTCCATTTGAGTTCGTCTACGGCCGACCACCACCAGATGTAGTGCGCCACCTTCCAGGGGAGTGCCTCGTGCCTAGCTTGGCAAATCATCTCCAAGATCGGGACATCATTTTGGACAGTCTTAAGCATCACCTACGCCGGACCCAGGCAAAGATGACGTCCTTCTCTAACCGCAAGCGCCAGGATCTTTCCTTCCAAGTCGGCGAGAAGGTCTTTATCAAGCTCCATCCTTACTGCCAACTCACGGTCGCCAAACGCCCTTGTCCCAAACTCGTACCACTTTTTTTTTGGGCCATTCACTGTCATGTCCCGGATTGGCGTTGTCGCCTACAAGATCCAACTTCCCGAGTGGAGCCGAATCCATCCGGTCTTCCACGTCTCTCAACTTCGCCGCGTCGTAGGCGACCATCCGACTCTGGACCACATCACGAGTGATCTTTACTAGTCTGATTCCGCTCCCGTATATCCGCACAACATACTAGACCGCCGCCACCATCTACCCGGAGACGCAGGCCTGAAGGAGCTCCTTGTTGCGTGGCACCACCGCCCCCTGTTCGAGGCCACTTGGCTACTACGGGATGATTTCCGCCGTCAGTTTCCCGACCTCTGCCCGGAGGACAAGGCGAATTTTCCAGATGGAGACATTGTTACGGATAACAGATATTCACGGCGAGGACCGCCCATGGCGGGTTGCGGAGGGCGTGACTCAGACCGACAAAGAGGAACTGGGTGCGGCGGGCGACGCTCGGACCAACGAGGACAAACTTGGCGCGGCTGACACGGAGGATAATTAGTATCAAGTCTTATGTTGTGTTTTTTGGGTTTTGCTATTGACACCTCTCTACTATAAGAGAGCTTGTTTGGACTTGTTATGATTTTTTTTTGTCTTGGATGTAATATGAAAAAGGTCTGCTCCCTTGCTTCCTCTAAACCTCAGCCTCCTTCTCTCCCTCTTGCCGCCGGCCCCTTCCCCTTTCCCGGATCTTCTCTCTATCAGTATACCCTTTGAGTGCAAAAGGTGGCATCATCCAAATGAAATCACAGCATAAGCATGCAAAAAATCTTGAAATAATATATATATAAATTCAAATATGTATATAATGAGTTTCTTGAGTTTTTTGTTGCTGATCAGCAAATCCTATTTGATTATAGACATCAACATAGATTCAATCTGACAATAAGAGCAACATATTTAATGAAATTGATGAAAAGCACTCAATATGACTTGCAGCTTATACTCTGATTATTTTTTAATATTGAAACTGGAATAAAGAGTAATCCTTCACTTTTTAAAGCCAAGTTTACATAACTTTCAAAAATACGATTCAGATTCCACACAACAAATATTAGCATCAGCAAACATGATGGAAGATGTTCAAAATTTATTTATTCTTCTTCTCACTAGAAGAAATAAAAAATTTATCCCTCTAATGGCTTGAGAGATCTTCTTCTACCTCATTGAATTCACAAAGCCTTGAGAAAGCTAATGGTATGCAGAGTATCACCTTCAGGAATTTCTCTCGACCCCAAGTCATTCATTTCTCCTTCATATTTATTGAGCCTCTCTTTTTCCTCCTTCATGGGCGCCCATTTTAGCCATCTCTTCTAGTTTCTGGATACTCGGTCCACTACTTGTTGCCATGGAAATGTGAAATTGTTTGTGTTTTAAGTGCGGTGAAGAAGATGAGGAAATTTTCTTCAGACCATAGTGCTTCTTGCACTAAAGCGCTGCAAACTTGCATGGGAAGTTAGATCACCGAAGCATGCCCCAGAATCCAACAATGGCGGCGGCGACCGATTGTATGCAGGCGATGAGAGCTAATCTGGACCGAGACTGGTTGGGGAATCAGGCCGACTTTGGCTGGACGTGGTTTGAGGATTGTATGGGCGGCATGAGGACTGAAAACCCTAGAGAAGGGACACCGGTCTTTTTTTTGGTCTTAGGTTTAGGTGGGCTGCTATTAGGGGGAAGTAAGGAGAGGGCTGCTAATATCTAAAGATGGTCTGCCTATAACATTCATGTTTCAAAAGAATCAATCCAAGACACTTTGACCTGTCACATGTAGAAGATATCCTTTTATCTTATAATAAGATCAATAATTACTATTATCATCACTCCACGTCCCCACTAGAATGCAAATAATGTGCACTTTTGTTGTTTTATTATTTTATTTTTATCTACTTGGTCTTTGTGCTTTTATCAGTGTCTTTTATTATTGTCTTTTATCTTATAAATAATATCGCCGATGTTCTAATTTTTCACTTAACTCGGTATATATGTGTGTGTGGAGTTTTGTTGTTTACTGGGATCTCCCCTACAACTTTTCAAGTTATAGGCTGCATCCCTCCCTCTATTTTTTGAAATTACATAAACCTCGAGGTAAAATTGTCGCTGTGCGACTTGAGGTCACGGTTTTGAGTCCCTGAAGCAGCCTCTTGCAAAAATGCTGGTTAAAGTTTGCCTATATTTCATCCTTGTGATGAGATCCTTCTTGAACCCTCACTATGCTGGGATGCTGTGTACCGGGTTTGCCTACCTTAAGTATGCTAACTCGGAAGGGGAAAATAGTTTTTGGTGAAATATTTGTATACATTTTACAACGCTTATTGTACTTATATATATATATATATATATATATATATATATATATATATATATATATATATATATATATAGACATGCACACGCACACACATGCACACACGTGCGCACATGGTATTTCTGCATTTCTAATAAATAACATGTTATTTCCAGTGCTCAGTTTTTGGGGGGGGGGGGTTTAAAGTCTTAGGCTCCGTTTGGGGGATTTATTCTCATCGGTCAAGCGGTACGACCGCATGAATCAGACCATAATTAAGGTTTGATTCATACGGTCGTAACCGCTTGACCGGTGAAAATAAGTGAGCCTTTGTCTGTAGGTGGAGCCTCAAAATAGGAAAAACCTCGCCAAGAATGCCAAAAAGCTAGAACATGGAATTCAGCCAAGATTATATGTTTGTCAATTAATGCCTCTCAGTTTTGTCAATTAAAGCTAGAACAAGGAAAAATGTCATTTATAATTATCATGAGTTCCTCTTGTCAATTGAGTTTAAACTAACAGTCTGTGAGGAAAGTGTCCCGGGCAAATTCATGTCTTATCCCTCTTGACTTTTTTTTAAAAAAATATCGAGCAAATATTTTACATCAGAGTGATTTCAGGGCAATTGGAAGTCGAAGGTAATGTTTTTAATATATACCAATTAATAACCATTGTTTTATAAATACTAGCAATATAAAACAGTTTTTGAAATGATATATTAATCATTTGGAAAATATATATTGTGCCATTGCAGCCATTCGGAAATGATATATTAATCCGCTAGATCTTTATATCATGCTGAGTAAGTTTTCACATTAGGACAGGTTCCCCACTAATGGGGAACTGGACAGCCCCAACCAACCGAAGCACCAACCGCCATCGTCGCCACCTCCGTTGGCGTCCCGGTGAGGGGGCAACCTCCCAGCTGCCCGGGCAAGGCAACAACCTCACCGCCCTGCTCCTCTAGAGCCCCGCCAAGGGCAGGGTCTCCCCAAATCGGGCGGCCCTCTGACCGCCCGATTGAAGCGTCCTGCTCGCCGCCCCGGGCAGGCGGCGGTTCTGCCCTGCAGAAAGCAGGGTCACCCCAAATCGGGGGCCTCTGGCTACCCGATTCAGGTGGCCTGTTCGCCGCCCTGTCTGGGCAGCAGTTCTGCCCTGCAAAAAGTAAGGCCGCCCCCAAATTGGGGGGCTCTGGCTAACGCCTGAACTGTGATCCACAACGGCTTAAGATTCAAATTTCCGACCAAAACAATTTCAAACTAAACACTAATTATCCTACTTACCAAAAAATTGCAAGCGGCATTTGAGGGAACTTCTCTAGAGTGCAAATGCACAGATCTAACTAATTGAAGAAAAGAAACAAAATTCAAGCTCAAACCCTACTAATTAACTCTCTTCTCCTTCAAGTTTAAACTAAACCAGAAACATAATCACTAATCACCTTATTAATCCGAACAACAGCCCTCTCACTCCATTTCCGAATCTACGGAAACCAAAATTTTCAGTTTCATACGATCATAACCATTTTCGCCAAGCTGAATCATGTGCACCGCGATAAATTAGAACAAAACATAGAAATATCTATGCTCCCAAATTCATGATTCCATGGGAAGAAAATCTTCAAGGATGGTATCAAATAAAGTATACTTCTTCTATAAGCATATGCACCATCCATTTTGTTCGAGAATCGCCCATGGGTTTTTTGGTCTCCAGAAAAATCTATCTGTCACCTGAGCCCTGAAAATCACGACAAAATCAAAACTTAAGTCAGAATGTCCACACCATAAAGTAAATAAATAAATAAATATTTGTGATAATAGCATGGTAATTAAAATTTAAATACTAAGAACTCTCAGCTCTACTGCTATGTAGTTAATATAATTTTCATCCAATTTATGCTATTCTAATATTAAAAAATTAATAAAAGAGGGATTATTAAATAAAAACTCATGTAAGAACCCAAACACAGGTAATGCTAATGAAACATAGAATATAGCTAGAACACCGCTTAGATGCCTAAGCTGTTATGGTTTAGGCCTTTAGGGTTTCAATAAGGGAAAATTCATCTTAATAGTAAAGCATCTTAAGTTGGTAAGTTGAATGAAAAATTTAATACTAGGGAGATTGTTAGGTTCATTGATATATGCATTATAGTATGAAATCCTAGCCGCCTGTCTAACATCTTTTGATCGCTGATCCTTCGAGAAACCCATGACGACCTTTGTTCCTTCTGTGAACACGATCAGCTCAATTGCATCCTATTTGGATTCGGCTGACTCAATCTAACATCAGTAAGGACTTGTGTCCCTCTAACCCGAATATGAAGTTGCTAGGGCACCCCTTATTCACTGTTATCCTCTTTCCATAATCAATGCTGCCATTCAAGAGTTCATCTTTGAGAGACTCGCCTTGTCCTTGAAAAGTCTCACCAGACTAAGTTGCCCTTGCCACCCCCTCACTGAAAAGATGATGGCTTTATAATTATGAAAAATACTTCAAAACATAAATTCTTGAATAAATTTCTAAACCATGAGGGTTTGTTTAGATTGGGATTTGCTAGCTAATTTGCTTTAATGGATATGGGACCAATCAGAGACCAACTTTAGATTGATCTACCTGAGATTTGCACCACAATAGAAACCTCTAAAATTTGCTTTATCGATTTGTAAAGATCTGCTCAAACAGATTATATTTTCCTGTCCCACCCCATTAACAACTCGTTCAGTTATTTCCTGCAATTCCTATATGATCATTTGATTCTGCTTGTTGTGATCATATAACTTATAATGATTCTAACTTGACTAATAAAACTATCACATCTCTCCCAAGACTACCGCTGATGTAATTCTCAATTGTCACCACAAGCTATCTTGAAGCTCTCTTAAAACAAGTAATATCTTCCAGTTCCACCCCATTGACGGATCCTTCAGTTATTTCAGGTAATTCTTCATTGTTGTTTGATTCTGCTTGATATATTCATGTAACTTCTAATGAAAAAAAAAACTTCTACTGCTTCTGTCTTGACTAATAAAATCATCACATCATCTCTTCCAAATATACTCACTGATAATTGTATTGGATCCATTGAAACTATCTGATGGGGATCACGTGGAAGGGTCTACGTGCTGATCGGAGCCGTTCATTTTTACTTAGATCGGCGATTCATGAATTTTAGTTATTTTTGTATTTATCCAACTCTTATTTTAATGTATTTTGGAGGCCGTCGTGATCGGAGAATCATGACCGTCTGGTACCGAAGCCGAAGCCTAGGCGTGAAGACCGCGAAAATCCCTTTCCCGCCCGTGGCCGTGCCCCTCCTCCCCATATCCCATTTCCGGCAACCACCACCACCTTGGACAGCAGCCCACTCCTTCCCACAATCCCACCTCACTACCCAAGTAACTACCTACAACTTCCAAGTAAGCACCGTAACTATCTTGCACTAATGACTTCACTACCCATTAACTCATAATTTCCATAGTTACAGCCCACTGCTACTCCTCAGAACAACCATTCCACTCCTTCCATAATCGGTTAGATCCCTTCCAGCTATCTCCATCACGGAGTCAACAGACCCCCTTATCCACTTCATCCACCTCATCCACGCCTAAATCCCATCCAGGAACCAACACATTATGCATCCCCTCTCCAACTGTTTACAACCCTGTCTCCTCACGCCTCCTGTCCAGGAGACAATTCCAGCCCCTGTTTTTGCTTCCCAGATGTACCATTCCCAATCTACAGCCCCTGGACCCGCTTCCCAGCCTCCCCCCCCTCCACAATCTCTCCAGCAGGCATTCAGACCCCTCCCTCTCCTCTGTTTCCCGTCCACAGGCTGTCCAGGAACCTGATTCCCCTCCGACAGTCCAAATTCACCTTTCTGTTACCTCTCATCGGATCTCCACTGAGCCTTCTGTCTTGTGAGTTTATTATATTGTTGTCATTTCTTTGTGTTGAATCTTGTGTTAATGCTCTGTTTAGGAAAATATCAGTTTATAATTTGAATCCGAGTACCCTGTGACTTGTAGAATTTTTTTTGTTCTAGCATTTATTTTTCTAGCACTCTTACATGTGTACTACCATACTTGTTCCCTTAGTAGAAAATTGTCTATTTGTGATTACCGTGTTACATTATTTATAATTCTCATTGTTGCAAGTTTAGTAGCCGAAAAATTGTCAAGTTTATTCAAGCATTCATAAGAGCTCCATTTCCAAGCACCACCCTACTGGCTCCACAACCTATGATCACCGTGGTCCCTATTTCATGGGATCAGTGGTTTGCCGCCCGACATGGTTGTCAGGATCGCGATCTGTATCATATGATCTTACGATCCAGATTTTGTAAAGCGATCTGCGATCCTCGATCCAATCCTACCATTTGATTTGATCCAACCTCGAAACGATCTCATCTAGAATCTCGATCCTGACAACCTAATTGCGCGTCAACAACCGCCACTTAGTAATCATCTTGCGGATACCAAACCGCCCACTCCTAAGAGCCCCTTCGATGGCAGTGCCATCTGTCGTGACATCTGTGAATACGACATGAGCTCTCATTCCAATGACACATCTACTCTGACCTTCCACTAAAATGAATTGTTTTGGCGCGAAGTTAAGGAAACAAAAGATCACACAGACTGGGCCAAGTTCGAGCTTGAGGGCAAGTTCGATTTCAAGAAAGGGTGGAATGTTATGGGCCTCAAACCTAATTCTTATTATCCTTTTATTATTGATTATTTTTAGTCCAAGTGTTAGGACTTATTTACATTTATGTCGCTTATTTACATTTACGCCCCCTGTAAATCCATTTAAAGGACATTTGCGACGTGCGCTTCCGGGTGAGTGGCAGGACCACATCGCTGTAACTCACCGGGCCTTTTCGTGGGCAAACACTTTTTCCACCTAGCGCTGAATCCGGGCTTGAACAGACCATCCTAGTGCACCCGACAACGGGCCGAGTAACTTGAACTGCACCCTCTCAGTCCGTACTCAGTTGAACCGGTGTCCAGATTTCAACATTTTGGAATGGTATCAAAGAAGTTCACTCCATTCCCTCGTCTTGAAAGATATTATGGTAGCGCTCTCCTCCCAGCACACCCCGCCCAGGCAGCCACGGTTCCGTCTCCATGGTATCTTCTGTCTCCGTCATCCTCAACTCCAACAACCCTACAATCAATCTAGCGATCCCGTAATATATTGTTATTGATTTATCCTTGAATCTTATTTCTATTGGACAACTCTGTGACCAAAGTCTTTTTGTTACCTTCTCTCCTTTCTGGTTATCAAGTATAGGGTCTGCATATGAAGCAAATTTTAGGGGCTAGCTATAAATTTGACTTTGTCAATTGTTTGTACAGTCAACTTGGAAAACAACCAATATTATTTTTTTAATTCTAATCCGCCTAATTCTGGCACCTTTTGGGAATGTTGATTAAGATATTTGGTGATCATCCCCCACTGCTCCTGTGAATGGATGTAGATACTTTGTTTTATTTACTGATGATTTTAGTCGTCATATTTGGATTTATTTATTAAAACATCAATTGGAATTGCCAAAAAAATTATAATCTTTTTGCTACTATGATTAACCCAATTCTCTCACACATCAAATATTTAAGCAGTAATACTGCTATGAAATATAAAGAATCTTTCATCCAGTTTTAACGCAACAAGTTATTGCTATTCGACAGTCATGTCCTTAAAAAAAGTTGAGTTGAAAGAAAACATTACCACATTTTTTTACTCTATGCATGCACTTCTTTCTGCAACTTGTCCTGAAAAATTTTAGGGTGTTGCAGTTGTTACTGCTATTTATTTTATCAGTAATACTTTTGATACTTTAAGTAATATTTTCCATACATGTCCCCCCATTTGGTGTATTTTTGATAATCCCCACTGATTCTCTATTCTTGAACAATAATATTCTTAATGTTTTGTTTCACCAACCTCATAAACACAAAATTAGAACATCGGAGTCTGTTTCCTCAGTTATGGACTTGAACACAAAGGCTATTGCTGTTGAGGATCTCTATCCAATAAACTTCTTATATCGAAACATGTTACAATTTAGGAAGATGCATTGTCCTCATCCATCTTCACATGTTAAACTTTAGGAAGATGCAATGTTCTCATCCATCTTCAAATTTCACCACAGCATTATCACCATTCTACTTCACTAAGTCATCTCTGGAGTTATAAATCATTGCAAATGAGTCTAATACTTCACCCACATCAAAGCCTGCTCCAGAAGTACCTGCCCCAAATACTGATTTTCATTGTTTCTCTACAATTTTGTACTCACGGGCCTCAATCATTTATGGAGTCCAGCTCAAACCCTCTCCAGCAAAATGTAATGCATGAAGAACTTCAGGCTTTTAGAGAAAGCCCACAATTGAGATTTGGTAGATTTACTAAAAGAGATCGTTCACGCAACATTGAAGATAATGATTGGATCGACATTTTTCGATCACCAGATGGACGGTCTGAGTGTGATTGCGTTGTTTTTTTTTGCATTTTTACATGTTTTTGTTTTTATTTTTTCGGATATATATTTTGGGATTTGTCAAATAATCTGATTGTTCGATTTGGGTCATCAGGTCATTTAACCTAATTCTCACTTTATATCATGATGTTAGCAGCCTGTCATGGTGCTAAAGTTGACTCAATTGCCCCTAGTAATACCATTGTTGTAGGAGCAAGATTAGACATCCTCAAGCCAAACATGCTTGTAGGCAGACCGGATGCAAAAGAAGTTGAAAACAGATCTTATGGAGGATGGATAATAACTTCGAGAGATGTCATCTAAAGTTGTGTAACCAAGGTACGAACTGCTTCCCAATTTCTCGATGATAATGTTGCATTATGCTGGCGAAGAAAACAAGCGGATGTTGCAAAAGGATTGTGTCGATTAAACAAATGGGAGGAGTTCAAGAAGGAACTCAGACGACATTTTGACCCAGAAAACATCGCGTACTAAGAACGAAAAAAGTTGAGGGAGCTGAAGCAGAGAAGAACAATAATATACTATGTTAATGAGTTTACAACACTTATATTCCAGATTTCTGACATGATGGAAGAGGATCATCAGTTCTACTTTGTGGATGGGCTGCAAAATTGAGCAACATAAGGAATACGATGACGAGGACCCGCACTGTCGATGAAGCAATTGCGGCAGCTGAATCACTCAGTGAGTTCCACCTAGAAGAAGAAATAGACAATCCTGATAATGGTGGAGGTGTTGAAGTTGAGGTCAAGAATTATGCATCCCGTCAAAGGAGATTTGAGGGAAGGAAGATGCCACCTCCCTATTTTATATGTACGGGGCCCCATCATATGAAGGATTGTCTGAAACTTGGGTCCTTGATAGCTATGTGAAGAATGATGAGACAATAAGTGGAGATGAAGATGAGGCAGAAGAAGTGGCAAGGTTGAGTATCAAGCAACGCCTTAATATCATGTCTACTCGAGAAGAATGGGAAATCTCCAACATAAGTTGCACGTCTTGGCGGTGTTTCTTTTGCAAAGGGGCACATAAAGTCAATGATTGCTCAACCTTAGAGAAAATAAGAATTGCCATCGATCAATTAGGACCAAGGTGCACCATCAACTCGGGAAGTTTAAACCAAACTCATACTAGAAGAAGAATGATAAGGGATAAATAATGGTGGATGTGGAGATCAAGAGCACAAAAATGAGAGCCATGGTGGGCACATAAACAACTGATTTCTTCATGTCCAAGATAACCGATGAGAGAATTGGACTACCGATCAAATTTGGCCCAACACGGCTTAAATTTACTAATTCTCGAGAAGTATGAACTATTGGCCTTGCTCCAGACGTGGATGTTCGTCTTGGGGGATGGAGGGGTAAGGTGCTCGTCAAAGTTATTCCCTTTGGAGACAACGATGTTGTCATTGAGATGAATTTTCATGACCAGTTTCAAGGTATTTTCATTTGCCCCACATTTGAAATACATCTCATTGATGGTTCGATGACCTACTCGGAGTCGATAAAGCGATTGTATGGACAAAAAGGAAAAATCCTCTTTGTAACGAGGTTTACAAATAACAAAAGAATGCAAAATAAGGATTGATATGACTGATGAGTTGAAGAAGACACATGGATTGAGCGGAAGAGACAGTCACGGTATTAAGGTTAACTCAATTGCCCAGTGGCCAGTATTCTAAATTAGTCTACATATATTGAGAACATTCTAGAATGGTAAAGAAGAATCATGCATGTGAAGTATGAAATAGTGTGGAAGAATATGTAATAATTCAGTCTCCTCTTTGTGTGGAGAAATTTAAATCCTTCGGTTTTGAAGGAAAAATGGGAGGAGGCCTATATAAGAGGATGACATCATCATTTAGATCATTCATGGATTGGAGTTTGTTGTGATAGTGAGTCTCCTCTTATGAAAGTTGAGTGCTCGTGAGTGCCGAATGTTGTTGTATGTCTTGATCTTTGTATGTTCTGATCAACTGTCTCTCGAATTGTCTTGTAACTTTGTTCAGAAGTATAACCAAAAGTTCACTTTATTTAGATGCATTGTCGAAGCAAGGTTTACTTGGGTAGCACAAATGTGCGGAAAAACTAGCCAAGAACCGCACACGCCTGATATTGAAGTTCAGCGTGCACGACAAGCTGGTCCATTACACGTATCGAAAGTTAGCTTCATATGTGAGAGTCGTTGTTGGTCTTTCCTCTCGGTGCAACACCGAGGGCCTCATGCGGTGTGACATCGTAGATTTCCACCTCATGTGGTGTCAACTTCCCCTTCCTCCCCTGCCTCCAACGGTCAAATCCGAGCCCAATGCAGCTTTCCCCGTCCTCCTCGACACCGTAAGTCATAACCATTCCTCCACCAAAACTCATGTTGCCAACACCCAACCTCATGAGACCACAACCACACCAACAACCACCTCCCCTTCCTTCCTCAACCTCTCCACCACATCCTCCCACCACCACCAATGCCTCCCAAGCCCGTAACACATTATTTGCATCTACATTTTAGGGTTTATCGTAGGTCAAGTGCATTCATCGTGTGCTTTGCATTGCATCTAGGATTAGGACATCACACGTCTGACGTCTATAAATTCGTCCTGCGTCATTTAGCTTATGACAAGACACTCATCAGATGCAAAGGGATATATACGATCAAAAGTCAATCAAATAGATGTGTGGAGCGTCATAGAGCTTGTTTGGTTATAAAAGTGCATAATTAAGAATATGACATTAACTATACAGAGACATTTTCTCATGTAGCTTGTCTAACTCCAATCTGTATTTTGTCAAGCATTGGAGCCTTTATCAAATGAATGTTAAAAATGGGCACTTCAATGGATATTTAATTGAGGAGGTTATAGGTATCCACTACATGTTATTCTCATCCTGTTAATAAACTTGTTAGAAAATAGCCCATGTATTAGGCCATGTTTGGGCCCCTTTTCTTGTTCTCTCCTCTTTAGTCCACATCTTGTATAGGATTTGTTTCCTCTCTTTCTTCCTATATATTGTATACTCTCTTTGTATTTATACACTCAATCAATATACACAAGTTTCAGGCCATTTCTAAATGGTATCAGAGCCAGGTTACGACTCTCGCGGTTTGCCCCTGTCTAACCGCACTGTGTAAACACTCTCGCGGTCTTCCTCCCGCGGCTTGTTTCTCGCGGCCTGTTTGGTTTCTAGCCGCGCTTCCTCGCGGCCTGCTCTTTCAGACCGCCTTCCTCTGCCCTCATTTTTCTCTCCGTGGATCCACCTTTCCCCTTCCCCCCCTCCTGCTTTTATAGCATTTCCTCTCTCCGTGGGACCACTTTCTTCCTGTCCGCTGCGGCCTCTCTCCTAGTCGCGACCTCTCTTCTGTCCGCCGCGATCTCTCTTTCTGTCGCCGCGGCCTGGTATCTCTGTCCGCCGCGGCCTCTCTTCTCACCGCGGCCTCCTTCTCTGACCGCCGCGGCCTCTCTTCTCGCCGCGGCCTCCTTCTCTGTCCGCTGCTCAGATCTGCCTGACCGTGCGGGCTGTCTTCTTCTCGCCTGCATCTTGGTCGCGATCTCCGGCCTTTCTCCTAGTCGCGCGACTTTCTCAGTCCGACGCGACTTGTCCCAGTCCGGCACACCTTGTCTCAGTCCGGCGCATACGATCTGCCTGACCGTGCGAGCTGTCTCCTTCCTGCTTGCATCTTGGTCGCGATCTTCTGCCGTCGCCTGATCGCCCGACTTGTCTCCGTCCCGTGCGGCTTGTCTCAGACCGCCCGGTTTGTTTCTTTATCCGCGGCCCTCTTCCCTAGCTGTCTAAGGGTTGCGGCCTGTCTCCATGACTTCCTCTGGTTCTTCTCCCAGCTCAGCGGCCAGCCCGCCCCCTGTCCCTCCGGCTTGTCCCAGACCGCCCGGCTGTTCTGTCGACCTCCGTGACGAGCTCCGGATCACTACTATCTCTCTTTCTGGCAAGAAGAACTTTATCCCTTGGGTACATTCTGTTCGGCGGGTTCTCCAGGCTAAGGGCCTTCTCCCGCACCTTACTCAGGCACCTCCTTCTCCACCTACGGATGATTGGCTTCGTAATGACGGTCGTGTTCAGACTTGGATTCTGAACTCCTTGGATGGTGAGCCCTATCAAATGGCTATGTACCACGACACCGCCAAGGCTATGTGGGATGAGCTTCATTCCTTGTATTCTGGCCGCGATAGCCTCCAGCATCTTTATGACATCCTCACCGATCTCTTCACTCTTGACACTGGCGGCGCCTCAGATATGACCTCGTTTGTCGCCCGGGCTAAAACGCTTGCTGAAGCCTGGATCCAGCACCAGCCGCCGACCACTGATCTTGCTGCTCAGCGGGCTCAGAAGGAAGCTGCTTGCATTGCCATCCTTATGGCTCGCCTTCCTTCTCATCTTCACAGTATTCGTGCTCAGTCCTGGCCGCTCCTACTACGCCCTCTTTTTCGGATGTCTGCTCCATGCTTCTCGGGTCTCGCCTCCTCCAGATCCTCCTGCTCCTCCACCGGCTCTCCTTCAGCATGCCCCTCCGCTCTTACCCTCTCCTCCTCCTCCTTCTACTCGGGGGGGGACGGTTGGGCTCGCGGGGCCGTGGCCGTGGCGGCCGTGGCCGGCCAAAGTGCTCCTTCTGCGGCCGGGATGGCCATCTTGAGGCGGCTTGTTACAAGAAACTCGGCTACCCCCCTCGCCCGACGGCTTCTGCCGTTACTGATGCTCCTCCGGATCTCGAGACCGTCCGTCTTCAGCTACAACATCTCCAGGGGCTGCTCAACCCCCCCTCGGCCTCCGTCGCCTCTGTCTCCCACACAGGTACTGCTTGTCTCTCTCCCACAGCCCGGATTGGATTATGGACTCTGGCGCTACTCATCACATTACTTCGCAACGACCTGCCGAGTACTCGGGTTCTCCTTATCCAAAGTCCATCACCGTGGCCAATGGGGCGCTGGTTCCTGTTTCCGGCTCGGCCGATCTTTCTATCCACCCATCTCTCGTTCTTCGCTCGGCTCTTCATGTTCCGAGTTCCCCTTTTAACTTACTCTCTGTTGGGCGTCTTACGAGTGACTTGGATTGTTCTGTTATATTTACTTCCTCTTCTTTTTGTTATACAGGATCGACGGACACGGACTACCATTGGTAAAGGTCAGCTGCGGAATGGGCTCTACCTTCTCGATGCCTCTCCACTCGCTCTGTCTTCCGTCTCCTCCACTGCCTGGCATCGCCGCCTTGGTCATGCCCCTCTGCCAGTTCTCCAGCGGGCTCTTCCAGATCTTTCTTTTACTTCTTTTCAGTGTGATTCATGTATTCTCGGCAAACAGCCACGTTCTTCGTTTCCTTCACATTGTACTCGGAGTGCGGCTCCTTTTGATCTTGTTCATTCGGATATTTGGGGACCATTTCGGATTCCTAGTCTATGTGGTTATCGTTATTTTCTAACCTTTATTGATGATCATTCCCGCACCACGTGGCTCTACTTACTTCGCGAACGCTCCGAGCTTCCCGGGTGTTTCGGGCCTTTGTCCTCGAGACCCGGACACAATTTCATACCACCCTCAAAACTCTCCGAACTGATAACGCTCGTGAGTACACCAGCCACGACTTTACCACCTTATGTACGGAATACGGGATTCTCCATCAAACCTCTTGTGCGTATACCCCGCAACAAAATGAGGTTGCCGAACGCAAGAACCGTCATTTATTGGATGTTGCCCGCTCCCTCATGATTCAAATGCATGTTCCTAAAGCCTACTGGAACTTTGCGGTCTCCACTGCCTGCTTTCTCATCAATCGCCTCCCTTCCTCTGTCCTCAATTATGCGACTCCCTTCAGCATATTGTTTCCCTCCACTCCGGCTTTCCTCTCTCGCCCCGTATCTTCGGCAGCACCTGCTATGTCCACTGCCTCGGGCCCTCCACCGATAAATTGGACCCCAGGGCGGCGAAACACATCTTTGTTGGCTACTCCCACACCCAGAAGGGCTATGTTTGTTACTCACCCGCTACCGGCAAGGTCACTGTCTCTGCGGACGTTACCTTCCGGGAAGACGAACCGTTCTTTCCTGCTCCCTTCCCTACTGCTCCACCACGCCTCCTCTCCCGCCGACCATCCCTCGTCCCGTTATTCCTACTACTCCACCACCACCCACGCTCTCTCCTCCACCCGCTCCTTCTACCACAAAACACCCGTTATCCGGGTCTACACTCGTCGCCTCCCTGTTCCGTCGCCCCTCTGCCGCCGACCTCTGCCATGGATGCTTCGCGTCCCTCTGATCAGGTAACGCCCTCCACTGCTCATCCTCTGGAGGCTTATGTCTCTCTCATCGCCTCTCTCCACCTCTGCACACCTTTGCTACTTCTCTTTCTTCGGTTTCTGTTCCTAACTCTGTACAGGAGGCGCTTCAACATCCGGGCTGGCGGGCAGCCATGGAAGAAGAGATGTCTGCTCTCTGGGCTAACCAGACCTGGTCCGTTGTCCCCCTCCCTCCGGGTCACAAACCGGTAGGGTGCAAGTGGGTCTTTGTCATCAAACATGCTGCTGATGGGCGATCGACCGTCTGAAGGCTCGCCTTGTCGCTCGCGGCTTCACTCAACAACCGGGGCTCGACTATGAGGAAACCTTTTCTCGGTCGCCAAGCTCAATACCGTTCGGGTCCTCCTTTCTGTCGCTGTTCATCGCCGGTGGCCTCTCTTTCAGCTTGATGTTAAGAATGCGTTCTTAAATGGGGATCTCCAGGAAACGGTCTACATGCGACAAACGCCCGGGTTTGAGACCACGGGGGAGTCTCAGGTTTGCCGCCTTCGCAAGGCTCTGTATGGTCTCAAACAATCTCCACGGGCCTGGTTTGAGAAATTCAGTAAAGTACTTCGCGCTGTCGGCTTTAGCCGTAGCTCGGCTGATTTCTCGCTCTTCACTCGGCACCGACCATCAGGGACGGTCCTTCTATTAGTATATGTTGATGACATCATCATCACAGGAGATGACTCCCAAGGGATACATGCAGTCAAAGCACATCTGAACTCGGTCTTTCAGACAAAGGACCTAGGGACTCTGCGATATTTTCTGGGACTTGAGGTTGCCAGGCGACCGGACGGCCTTATTCTATCTCAACGGAAATACTGTACTGATCTTCTTCATGATGCTGGCCTCTTAGGGTGTAAGCCATGTGATACCCCCATGGATGTGAACCACAAGTTGTGTGCTCAGGCTTCTGACTCAGATCTTTCCTCCAGAACCCTGAATATTATCGACGACTTGTTGGCAAGTTGATCTATCTTACTGTTACCCGACCAGATATTCCTTTGCTGTTGGTCTTGTCAGTCGATACATGCATTCTCCTCGCAAGTCTCATCTTCTGGCTGTTGAAGGCATTCTGAGGTACTTAAAAACAGCCCGGGTCAAGGACTTGTGTACCGGACTTCCTCGTCTGCTCCTACCTTAGTGGCATACTCCGATGCGGACTATGCGGGCTTTCTTGATGACCGACGGTCTACTAGTGGTTTCTGCACATACTTTGGGGGACATTTGGTTACATGGCGAAGCAAGAAACAAGCGGTCGTTGCTCGCTCATCGGCTGAGGCAGAATACCGCGCAATGGCTTCTGTTGTATCCGAACTCACATGGCTTGAAAGTCTTCTCACTGACCTGGGTGTTAAATTACCTTCTCCTGCTCTACTTCTTTGTGATAGCCAAGCGGCTATACATATCGCCAAGAACCCAGTCTTCCACGAAAGAACGAAGCACATTGAAGTCGATTGCCACTTCGTTCGAGAGAAAGTTCAAATGAAGAAGCTCGATTTTAAAGCATGTTCCAGGGACAGAACAAGTTGCAGATGTCCTCACAAAGGCTCTTCCCAAAAGCATCCTTCCATCAATGCTTGTCCAAGCTTGGTGCATACGATTTGTACGCTCCAGCTTGCGGGGGAGTGTTAGAATAGCCCATGTATTAGGCCCATGTTTTGGGCCCATTTTCTTGTCTCTCCTCTTTAGTCCCACATCTTGTATAGGATTTGTTTCCTCTCTTTCTCTCCTATATATTTGTATACTCTCTTTGTATTTATACACTCAATCAATATACACAAGTTTCAGGCCATTTCTACAAAACTAAACAAATTTCAATGAGCCTTGTAAGTCATGAAACAAGCTCCATGTGGTTGGTTTAAAAAACTCAGCTCCATCCTATCTCAATTTGGTTTCAATTTTGTCCCCCATGAGTTTACATTATTCATTTAAATCACTAGTCATGGCTTGCTCTATTGCATCTTTGTGAAGATGATACAGTTATTAAGGAGATGATCTAATACGCATATTAGAACTTCCACAATACCTCAATCACCACTTTCAATGAAGAATCTTGGTCCTCAGTTATTCTCTTGATCTTCAATTCTTCTCCAATTCAAATGGATATTATCTCTCTCGGATAAAATATACCTTAGAATTGCTCTCTCGTGCTGATATTACAGATAATAGTAAATCCACTCTCTGTAATACAATACTAAACTTACATTGTTGAGTGGTACCTCTCTTGATGATCCTACACTATATCATCAGTTGGTTGGAAGCTTAAATTATCTCACACTGACATGACCAGATGCTGCTTATGATGATTCATGCATGCTCTTCACTCATTACATTTCTCAACCGTACTTCAAATTTTCTGATATGTCAAGGAAACTATTTACTGAGGTCTTCACTTCACAACAATATCTTCTCTGGTTCTATCTAGTTACACGAATAATGATTGGGCCGGCAATCCCTCTAATCGACGATTTACAATGTAGTATTGCTTTTATTGGGTGGCCCTTACTTTTCAGAGGGAGCAAAAACAAGTTGTTGCTCGCTTCAATGTGAAATCAGAATATCATGCTCTTCTTGATGCCACTACTGAGATTATGTGGCTTCATTAATAGTTCAAAGATATGGATATTAAAATCATCAACGACAACAATTTATTGTGACAATCAAAGTGTCACAACGATGTCTTTGATGAGCGCACCAAACACATAGTACTTGACAATCACTTTGTTCAACATCATGTTACCCAGGTTACACTTAGCCTTTGTACCCTCCAAACATCAAACGAATGATATCTTCACCAAATCACATCCACATGGTTGTTTGCAGGAACTTGTCTCCAAACTTAAATTGGAATTACTGATGTCTCCTTCAACCTTAAGGAGCCCTACCCCCTAGGAGGGAGTGGTTAGATTTATTAATATATGTTTTATAGCACAACTTCATTTGCTTGTGCGTCCTTCAACATTAAATATAAATAGGATTAAAGTCTCCTTGTATATTTATAAAGGGCGGCCTGGTGCACAAAGCATCCCCGGGCAGCGGGGGTCCGGGTAAGGGTCCCGCCACAAGGGGTAAATGTAGGCAAACCTTACCTTGCAGTTTTGCAAGAGGCTGTTTCCAGGTCTCGAACCCGTGACCTCAAGGTCACGCGACAACACCTCAACCAGTGTGCCAAGGCTCCCCTTCCTTGTATATTTATGCAACCCAAATAATTCAACAGAAGCAATTGATATTTTTTCAAACTTTATTGGGCCACATAATACGTTAGTAAATCTTGGAGAAGGAAAATGAAATTTTCCTCCATCTTGATCATGATGGCAAACATATAGGCTTAGCCCTTTCGAGCAAAAATAAAAAAAAAATTGATGATTAGTGCAAACCATGACATTTATTAATAAAATGCACATTTGATAGTGGCCATTTATAAAGGGATAGTTTATTGGAAAAAGAATAACCAATTTATCTAGAACTTTGATCAAACAGTCTCTGATCAAAGCTCTCCCCATTTCACTTCCTAGATAAGTTGATAATTCTTTTTCCAATCAAATGTCCTTATAACTAACTAAACAATATCGAAAGGACATTTGATTTACAATCAACATCTTTCATATTTTGAACGAATCATTAATCTATTTGGGAATTTTGCTTGAGTAGGCTAAGCCTATATCTATAGGAAATATTTATATGCTCTAATGATCAAAATGAAAGTAACATTTCAAATATCATATGAAATATTTAAGCATAGAGATATAGCATAACTCATATCAAATGGCATGGCGGGAGAAATATTTAAGGATAACTGGTTCAAACTATATACAAATGGCATCAAAACACCTACCCTGAACCTTTTAATCTGTGAACCAGCAGGGGCAGATCGAACAGCCTCAAAATCATACCTTGGAGATTCATTTCTTACATGCACTGAGGATGCTAGCACCTGAGTATACCTTTCCTGGCCTTTTGTTGACATTTGTTGTAAATTACGGAAAAATGTATCTTTATCCCAAGTTACCTCATAATCTACCCTGAGGCGGGATCCTTGCTGAATAATGAGATAAAATTTCTTGCCTAATTAGCAATAAGATATTGAGGAATATGGAGATAAAGGAACTAAAATGAAAAAAAAATCCATAAAAGCATTTTTTCCTGCAAGAACTCACTAAGGGCTAGCTTGTTTCAACGCAAGTGTTTGATATTGAATGTAATTAATTTTGGAAATCAGTCTTTTTCCAGACAGAATGAATGAAAATGAACTCTTATATTTGAAACTTCGAGTTCATAAAGGTGAGAATTCAGCTTGAAAGTTCAAAAATGGTTTGGTCAAATTTTACTTTTATTCCTAATAACAACAAATAGCACAAATTATTAGGTGGTGGATAAAAATGAATCTTGTTGTAGCATAACAAACATGGGAATTGAATTGTCAATAAGTGAGAGCATGCTAAACTAACAAAATCATTAAAACTCAGCTCCAGCCACTTTCAAATACTACATCCAACAAAATAACCCTACATAAATACAAGAAGACAAATTAATTCCTCCATATGTACACCAATCAAATATAATGGAGTATTCATGGACTATCTGCAGAGGCTTGAAATTTTTTTCAAGCAAAAGTAGTCATTCATTTTTAGCATTTTTATTATCACTAATAATTTATGAAGCCAACTATTATATAGCTAAAATAATTTATAAGTCCCAATATTTTTTATCAAAAAATTTAATTAAAAGTGACAAAAAAATGAGAACGTCAAATATCTTTATATTTTTCAATCATTGTTTTCATTTTCTACTATTTTTTACAGAAATACCAAATAAAATATTTAAACAAAAAAGAAGACTTTGATATCTTCAAAAAAACTTACAACGGCATAATGTAATTTCTAATCTTTTGAAAGTTTCAAATACAATTTCACTTTTATAAGATTTTAGATATGTGATATGGATCCCCGATTGAGGTTGCACATGCGGCCTAGCAAGGGAGAAGTTGCGGAGGAGATTGGAGTTCGTTTTCCTTGAACCCAGGAAACTTATGGGTACAACGGGGGAGGAGGATGAATGGGATGGCTATGGAAGATGGATCGTCCGGCGTGGAGGAGCATCAACTACAGTGTCGTTTGGTGTGCGGGAGTGCATGGGTTACACCAGTCGGCCCTGAGGGAGGGGAATAGAGAGAGAGGGTTCACCTTGATAATAACTGCTTACCCTTTTCATTTCATTCATCCCTCAAGTAGGGTTAAACTTCACAAAACAAAAATATCCCAAATGCCCTTCACAAGGCTCAGCGTACGCGAGTTAATAAAAAATGTCACAAGGGGTGGGACAACGAATGGTTTCAGGCAGAAGTTGGAGTCTATAGGCTCTACTTGACCAATCTTTAGTATATGAAAGGGCCCATAGTACTTGGGGCCTAACTTGTGGTAGGGGATCTTGGCGGAGGATGTCAGACTATACTAGCGTCATTTCAACCACACCCATTCACTAGGTACAAAAAAAGCTCCCGGTGACCCCGATCGTAAGCAGTCTCCATGTAGATCTGGGGCTAGAGGAGGCGCTCCCATGCCAGGGTGAAAATCTAGTCACGAGCCTAAAGGTTGTCGACAACCGTCATGTGAGCGATGCCGCCTCCATAACTGAGTAGGCGCGGGGATCCCTCCTATAGATAAGAGAGAAGGGTGCAGTTTGCAGAGGCATATGGAAGGAGGTATCATAACAGTACTTTACCCACATTAGCCATTTGGCCCAGTCTTGGGGCAATTCCTAGTGATACAATGGAGGTACATCTCCACGTCGCGGTGGACAACCTCGGCCTAACCATTAAACCGCGGTTGATACAATGGAGGTTCTTCCAAAAATGACTAGTGAAGACATTGTCGTGGTCTAAGATGATGATTTCAAGCAGGCCATATAGGCGGATGGCCCGATCAAAGAAGACTCAGGAGACACCTTCCATGGTGACAGGGTGGTTCAATGTTATGAAATGGGTCCCCTTCGAGAACATGTCCACAACTACCAAGAGAGACAACTTGTCCTTGGACGATGACGGTGTGATGTATACAGACCAATGTTCCACTATTACTCCGTCCCACTCGGACGTTTGCTCGCTGCTCCTGAAAGTGACTCATCCCCCAGATGCTCCTATAAATCTAACTTCGTCTCTCCTCCAGCAGCCCGTCTCTACTCTTTTTCCTTCTGCTCGTGGTCCACCGGCTTGTGGGGGTCACCATTCTCGGGGACGGGGCCGTGGTGGTCGTACCTTTTTTTAAATGTTCTCACTGCGGCCGGGATGGTCACTTTGAGGCCACCTGATATCGCAAGCATGACTTGCTTGCTCATCTTACTGCTTCTGTTACTAAAGCTTCTCCCTGAACCACCAGTGATGACATCGATGCTCTACGTGCTCAACTCCAACAGTTACAAGGGGTGGTTAGTCGCTACTCTGGATCCGTGACATCGATCTCCAAAGAAGATATATCTTGCCTCTCACAGAGCTCTCACTGGACTGTGCACTCTGGTGCCACGCATCACATCTCTCCGCAGCGAGCACCTAAATACTTGGATTCTGTTTATCCCAAGTTCATCACAGTGGCCAATGGTGACACCACCCCGGTTTCTGGCGCTGCTCATATGCCTCTTACTCCAACCCTCTATCATCGGTTCTTCATGTTCTGGGATCCCCCTTTAACCTTCTCTTCATTAGCCGTCTTACTCAGGACCTTGATTGTTCTGTAACATTCTCACGCTCCTCTTTTGTTGTGCAGGATCGACAGACGCAGAATATACTTGGTAGAGGAAGGATGTCCAATAGGTTGTATCTTCAAGATGTCCCACCAACTGCTCTCTCCACTGTCTCGTCTGTTGATTGGCATCGTCGTCTTGGGCATGCTCCTACATGCCCAAGAACAGGTAGTGGGGTATACAGACCAATGTTCCAATAGTATTGAGGTGCTCGCTGCAGAGAGATGTGATGCGTGGCACCCGAGTGCACAGCCCAGTGAGAGCTTTGTGAGAGGCAAGACATATCTTCATTGGAGATCGATTTCACGGATCCAGAGTAGCGACTAACCACCCCTTGTAACTGTTGGAGTTGAGCACGCAGAACATCGAAGTCATCACTGGTGGTTGAGGGAGAAGCTTTAGTAACAGAAGCATTAAGATGAGCAGGCAAGCCATGCTTGCGATATCATGTGGCCTCAAGGTGACCATCCCGGCCGCAGTGAGAACATTTAAAAAAAGGTACGACCACCACGGCCCCGACCCCGAGAATGGCGACCCCCACGAGCCAGTGGACCACGAGCAGAAGGAAAAAGAGTAAAGACGGGCTGCTGGAGGAGAGCCGAAGTTAGATTTATAGGAGCATCTGGGGGGCGAGTCGCTTTCAGGAGAAGCGAGCAAACGTCCGAGTGGGACAGAGTAATAGTGGAACATTGGTCTGTATACCCCACTACTCGTTCCAAGGAAAAAGGGATGAGCTAAAGGTGCACAAAACCTACAACGCTAGGCGTGAGTGCAAGGGTGACACTAATCCAAACCTACATGCGATACAATGTTCAATGTTTCGACAAATAAATGTAAGCAATGGAAAATTCAGCACCACACAGATATTATAATAGAAAAATAAATATTTTTTTTGGCAATATTATAATGGCTTTCCTCCACTCGGAGGGTCAAGACAAAGCGCGGGGTGAATGTCTCCTCTTGCAAGTTATTATGGCACCAAAACAAAGTTTCACAAACAGGAATCACAGCAAAATATGATAAATCATCAAATGAAAATGCTGAATCAAATAGTACAATAATACAAAAGCTCACAAAGTAGAGGGCTGAACCGATGCACTGAAGAATTAGGGTTTGGATGTGTAGATTGGCGATCGGAGGTGGAACCGGCGGCGTGAAAATGATGACGGTGGCTGTCCTCGACGGTAAATGGTGAGATCGAACGTGAATCCGCTATTTAGGATCGGATCCGGGTGGAGGGGTGAAGAACGAAAGGTGGAAATAACGGATCAGGGATAAAATTCCTAAATCTGAATTGATCTAATAAATTAGGGCTAACGGAGGGTGGATCCGCGGGAGGGAAGAAGTGGAAGGGCGGTGTGAATAGTATTTCAGTGAATAATGTTTCGGTGAACAGTGTTCCGGTGAACAGTCCTCGTGAACAATGTTCGGCGGTACAGGGTTGGGATTTGTGGGCTGTAGGGTCTACGAATGAGGGTTTCAGAGGAGGAAGAAGAAGGCTATGGATGGATAGTACCTTGGGGGGTGAGCGTTTAGGAGTCGTCACCTAAGGTTCCACGACGTCAGCATCGGGGAGTGATCACTGGAATCCGGGAATAGAAGTCTCCAAATTTTGCAATCCTTCAATTCAGCCTTAATTATCAAGGCGCGCGCCTAGGCGCGCCTGAGGCGCCGGGCGCACCAGGCGCAGCCCGCCGCGCCTCAGCACAGCTGAGGCGGGCGATGTGCCCCAGGCGCGCCCAGGCGCGCCTAGGCGCGCGCCTCGGCGCGCGCCTTACAGGCTCCCAGGCGCGCCAAAGGCGCGCCCGGGCCTTTCAAGGTATTTTTTTTAAATTTTTTTTGTTATGAGCAAAAACATGAACTTAGACGCACCCGAGGCTCCCCCTAGGCACACTTGGGCGCCCAATTCGGTCAAATTGAGCGAATTGGGCGCCCAATTCGCTGAAACTGCGCGAATTGGGCGCCCAATTCGCTGAAACTGCGCGAATTGGGCGCCCAATTCGCTGAAACTGCGCGAATTGGGCGTCCAATTCGCTGAAATTCCACGAATTTGCTCAATTTCACCGAATTGGGCGCCCAATTCGCGCAATTTCAGCGAATTGGGCGCCCAATTCGCGCAATTTCAGCGAATTGGGCGCCCAATTCGAGCAATTTCAGCGAATTGGGCGCCCAATTCGCGCAATTTCAGCGAATTGGGCGCCCAATTCGCGCAATTTCAGCGAATTGGGCGCCCAATTCGCTCAATTTCAGCGAATTGGGCGCCCAATTCGCTCAATTTTCTTTTCCCCCCATTTTTGCGCCTCACGTGTCTCAGGCGCGCGCCTGCGCCTTGCGCCTAGGCTCCAGAGGCCCTTTGCGCCTCGGTGCGCCTTACGCCTTTGATAACTTAGAATTCAGCCCTCAAAAATCCTATTTATAAGAAAAAAGCTAGGGCTTCCCCATCAACGACTATGATTGGCCGGTGGGTTCGGCCCTTAAATACATCAATAATAAACAGAAAAATATAAACTAATATAATGTTTTGACTCGCGGCGACGTCCAGGACGCAACCGCGGAGTCCGATCGGCGATCCGATCAAGTCTTCCTGCTCGAATAAATGAACGTGGGTCCCTCCTTGCGGCAAACCCCTCCAGGTGCATGATTCGATGGATTCCAATCACGGTGCCACCACAAAATCCATATATACATCCGACAATATCTGAACGGGAAGCGGCTACAGAAGACCAGCATGTGGCAGGAAGAAGGTGATCGGTTTGTTGCATTGACAAACTGATGTATTCAAAAATTACAAATTTATATTTTAAATATTAAAAATGAGATCTTTTAGAATTTGCGGAGTTAGCGAGACTTTTATGAATATGCATTCATAAAAGTCTCGCTAACTCCGCAAATTCAACCATGGGTTCGCATTGGCAAGTAAAGGCTAATTGTTACTCGTATTCAACAATATGATAATTTTATCCATGTGCATTTTAGGGAAGAAAATAAACACAACGAGATTTAGAAATTAATAACAATTAGGAGAAAGTAAAACGAGGCAAGCTATGAAATTTAATTGATCAAAGAAAATACCAAACATAAAAAAAAGATTACATCTAGTGAGTATTTGAGAGGGAAAAGGTTATAATCGCGCATGCACTGAACAACCTTTGAAGTAATCCAAGGGGAAAAACCTGGAGGAGGCTAGCCATAAACGGGGAAGGGAAGGTTTATTGTCTGGAATGCAGGGGGATCAAGTGAGGTAGCAAACCTGCAGACAATAAAAGGAGAGTCAGATGCGGTACCGTTGCTCGGTTGAGGTTGGGGGCAGGCTGGAAGGAGGCGTGAGGGAGAGATGGAAGTGTGGGATGGCCGAACTTGGTCGAAATCGACTGAACCTGGTTGAGGAAGACGGCAAGGTGGCGGTTGAAAGCAGGAAGAGAGCTTTCGTCCTTCACAAAGGCTGGGGGCTAGATATGATGGAGGGGATGCTAATAAAAATGCTGGAAATAAAAAAGTAAAATAAGAAGAGACTCATGTTTGCATCAATTCTCACGGAGTTGAAATAGCTCGACTCCGACGAAACTATAAAGTGACCAGCTACTAAAATGTCCAAACGTCGATCTGGCACAACTCCGCTACTGTCATGCTGCTGAATAACCAAGACCAGAACCAACTACTCTGAGGTAAGTCTGAAAAGGAAACTGGATGTGGGAAATTATGGGTTGTAGTAAGTAGTAGGGCAAAAGAAGGATCCTTCGCTGCATATCTTGTTCTATAGGAGAAACCTCTCTCATGAAATATACAGGAAATCAATTTCCTTCGAAAAAATAATCTCCGGTGATAATCAATAAAAAGCAGAGCATCAATGAAACAAGAATCATAAAGTGGAAGAGAGAGGAGATCGAGGAAACAAGGCAGGGTGAAAGTACGATCGACATGTGGAATCAGTAAATCATATCACATCATACGCTCGTCTGCTAGACGCTTACAAGCGTCAACTAAACTGCGATTAATTATCCAAAAAATATCACCCATTAAAGCCTGACTAGCGTGACAAAATTTAAATTTAATCTCAAATCTTTCAATTAAAATGTTCTCAAGAAATCTCTTACAACGCGTCTCTATGAGGAGTGAAAATTTTAGGGATTTTTACTATTCTCCCAATGCGAATCTTCTACACCGGGAGATAATGTGATGAGAAAGTTCATTGTGCGTCGCTAGACTCAGAGGGTACTGAAGTCTAATAAGAGGGCAATCACCAAATACAAAGCCGACAGTACGATCATTCAGATGTCAAAGGTCAGTGGCCAGCATGTGCAATATTTGTGGGGGCCAGAAAATGCGGAGATCGAGTCTGTATCATCTAAGATGAGTGACTCATTAGTAGCCAATTCCTTCTCCAGGAGAAATGAGATCAGTTTGTGTCACCTAAGGTGAGTGAGACATTGCTAGCTAAGTTTTCTTCCTGAAGGTTGTGATTTAAGGTGAAGAAACACGTCGATTGAAGGTTGTGATTTAATATGGGCAAGCAGGATCATAATTTCAGTCGGAATGACAGAAATAGGGGGAAGAAACTCTTTTTCCTGGAGCTGAGGAACAAGTAGTGTCATGGTGGGGATAGGTGGGATCAAGGTGCTCGTGGAGGAAATGACGAGACTAGAAAGAGGACTATCAATAAACCTAAGCCCATATTTCACTCTATGATATGAGGTTGGGAGGTAGTTAGGAAAAGTATAACGCTTGTGTATTGTCACTTTAAGGTTGTGTATGGAGGTGCATAGTCCGTTCATGTCTTGTTTTATGTTTGTGGCGAGGATCTCAACCTTTTTCATTAAAATTTTAAGATGCCTGGCAAAATCACCTACATTATTCTCTATGTGATTCTTTGTTTTAAATAAATATTTAAACGACCTAAAGATTTTAAAATAACTTAATTTTTTAAAAGGATCTAATTAAAAAATACTCTAGTTTTTTTAACCTTTTTTTAGACCTTAAAGATTTTGTTTTTATAATAAAATATATTTTTTTTGTCGCTAAAAATGCGCACCAAGTTTTTTAAATTTAGTTGATCAAATAAAATACCAAACATAAAAAAGGATTACAGCTAGTAAGCATTTGAGAGGGAAAGGGTTATCACTGCTTACGCACTGAACAACTTTTGAAGTATTCAAGGGGAAAAATCTAGAGGAAGCTCGACTTAAACGGGAAAGAGAGGTTTATTGTCTAGAGTACAGGGAGGCTCAAGTGAGGTAGCAGACGATACAAGGGAGGGTCGGATGCGATATTGTTGGTCAGTTGAGGTTGGGGGCGGGTTGGACGGAGACGTGAACGAGAGCTGGAGGTGTGGGATGACTAAACTTGGTCGAAGTCTTCTGGACTTGGTTGAGGAAAACGACAAGGTGGCAGTCGAAAACGGGAAGAGCTTTCGGCCTTCACGGCGGTTGGGGGTCTAGACCCGACGTATGGATGGCAATTCAGTCGGAGGATGGGGGAGGAGAGGTCGTCGACCCCTTGGGAGAGCTTCGACTGAGAGGTTGACGACAAGAGAGCGGGAATAGCGAGGAGGTTCTACAATCGAGGGTGCAGGTTGTTGTGCTGGAAGGTACGAAACAGAATTTTTTTCTCTGTTTCGTTTTTTTCCAGCCAATCTTTCACGTGGGGGTTGGCAGCTTTTATAAAGATTGGAGTAAGCTTACAATAAGGAGAATAGGATTCAACTTTGATATTAAAGAATATCAAAGGAAGGGAGATTTCAAAGTTGGCAGGCAGAAGGGTTAATGCATGGGTGGGCTGACAATTTTCTTTTAAAAGAGTATTTTAATCGCAATAAAAGGGGGAGATAATCAAGAGGCAAGGGGGTTGAATTTGGACACTTGAAATTATCTCATAATTTTGAAAACACTTGATATTTTCTTATAATTTTGTAATTACAATTTCTGGAATTTAAAATATAATTGTAATTTCATATAATAAACTTAAAATAATTTTATTAAAATATAATTTCAAAGCTTGGCAGCTTGTCCTATTTTATCCTTTTATCTAATGTGACAGACCAATTTATTCAGGATCTTATTGGTTGGTCACACAAATAAGCCAAAAAATGCACGCGAGTGAAGTGCGCAAAAGCACACGGGCGCATGTTAATAACATATGCAAAACATATCACATTATTTAACTTGCGCGGAAATAAGAGAAATAACAAGCACAAAGACATGTACGACACTAATAAAAATGCTGAAAATAAAAGTAAAAAATGTGACTCAGGTTGCATCACAAACTGAACAGGTCATAATGAACTCCTGAATTCCCCGCCTGAGTCCCTTCCAAAAGATCTCTAATTGGATGCATTGAAGGGTCTTGTGGGTCCCTTTATGGCCCACTTCATGAGTGCTCTCCAATATGACAACAATAAGTGAGGTGATGGGCATCAAGTATAGTCTCCCCTAGTACAAAATGAGGTCATCCCGCAGTGTCCAACTAGGGGGAAGGCGCCCTTCAACAATGTGGTGATTGGGCTCTATGAGGGAGGGAAAAATTTCTGTCCTGGTGAAGTGAAGTGAGAATCACTCGGGTGGGATGAGAAATTGCAAAGGGAGCCTCCCCCAGATGATCCCTCCGTGAAAGCGCATTTGCGGCGCGATTCAAGGAACCCGACTTGTACTCAAAGAAAAAAATCAAAATCCAACAGTTTGTTAACTCAATACTGATGCAACACAATATAGAAACGTGGCTCGAGAAGTACGAATCAAGAATGTCTACCTAAAAAGGTACATTGGACAGTATTGTACGACCTTTGACAAGCCTATCAGTTCCTGTTTGTAACCAGGAAGCTTTTGGTGGGGGTCGTCTTCTGACAAAAATAAGCAATCAGGTGTCTTGCATGTTGTAGACTTGTAGTACTGTGTTGCTTCCCTGACCGGAGGTGACACATTCCACCTGAAACTCTTGAATAAACAGACATAGAACTCTTGTATTGAGCGCGACGTGACCCAAGTATGCCACTCGGTCTGTCCCAAATGAGTACTTTGTCTTGTTTCAGAAATAGGTGTTGGCGGATGAGCTGTAAAACACTGCGCAAGTGCTCGAGATGCGCTCCACATATCTTGTTATATATCAAAATATCATCATAAATACAAGTACATAACAATGCAAAAGGTCATGGAATACCTTGTTCATTAGCGCATGAAAGGCAGGAGCATTAGTGAGCTCGAGAGGTATCACTAGAAACTTAAAGTTCCCATGTTGGATCCAAAGCACTGAGTTCTCCACACTGACGGAAGTCATGCGCACATGATGGTACCCTGAGCATAGGTCCATCTTGAAGAAAAAATGAGCTTCATGAAGCTCGTCCAGTAGCTCCTTCACTATAGGGATGAGAAATTTATCCTTGATCATCTTCACATTCAGTTAGCGACAATCCATGCAGAACCACCAAGTATCGTTCTTTTTGTAAAGCAAAAGGACTGAGGAGGAGAACAAAGATACAATAACAGATGATCCCTGTCGACAGCATGGTGTTGCACTAGCGCTCAATCTCTTATATATGAAGGGATAGCACTAGGGCTTGACGACCAGAAGTGTCGTGTTTGAAAGGACGTAAATATGGTAGTCCTGACGACTGGTGGGGCAATCCTCCATGTGGTACTAAGGTGCCGCCGAACTCCTGAAGTAGGTGCTCCTGGCCAGGGTGCTCCACCTCCATTATTGACAAGTAGAAGGCTTACAAAGAAGTCCATTCAGAGCACCCCTGCAACACAATCATCTCAGGGCCCTCGTGTCATGTCATTGTAATGCAAATGAAGTCCCGTCAAGGGCCCAAACTACCGAACTCCCCACATGACCTGGAATTCCAGAAAGCAATCACTAGAAAACCACCTGTGAGCGGTACCCTTCCACCACAATAGGCATTGCACGACAAATCCCAGGGCATTCCATCCTATTGTTGTTGTCCACCGCCACACTGAGGCAAGAGTGGTTGATCAACGACAGATGAAGGCGTTGAGCGGTATGTTAGCTAATGAAGCTATGCGCACCCCACGTCTATGAGATCTATCAAGAAATGATCTGCCACGGTAATTTGTATTTGAATGGTCTCGCCGATGTGCAAACCTATGACAACATGGAGTAAGATCTCGAGATCTCCAGGATCGTCCTCATCCTTCCCTTCATCAAACGTGTTGCCAACCTCGAGTCAAAATAGGTGCTTGCATTTGTGGTTGTGCATGTGGGGTTCGTCGTAGTTAAAGCATGGACCTTTGACCCTGTGATCGGCCACCTCCGGGGTCTACAGGATGGCGTATGTTTTGTGGCAGGTCACGTTCCTTACCTCATATGGAGGTAGTGCTGGATTGAAAAGTTGGGGTACCGAATCACATGGGCCACCCCTCTCCACCTGGTGATTGATGTAGTGGCGATCTACCGATAAGCGCTTCTTGCAGACCTATGCAAGGCTCATGGCGGTGGGGAGATCCACCAGAGTCTGAAACTCCATGTCAATGCGGAGGCGCTCATGGAGGCATGCAGTAAAGATGGGAACCTAGTGCTCGGGAGGAATAGAGGGGGTTCATGCAAGCAGAAGTTGAAACTACTCCAAATAGTCATCAATGAATAATGTTTGTTTGAGGAACACACGGTCGTTAATGGGATTTCAACGAAAAGGCGGATCAAACACAAGGTTGCAGTTAATCTCGAAGTCATTCCACGCCAGATTACGATTTTTCCTACAGCAACTGAGAGAACCACAATTGGGCAGAGCCTATAAGGTGAAAGGAGGCCACAATAATTCAGTTGTCCCATAGCGCGCGTTGATTCACAAAGAACCGCTCGCATCGCGTGTCCAAGTAAAGGGGTTCGTCCTTAACCATCAAATGAGGGAAATCCAATTTGATGCAACGAGGAATGATGTTTCCTTCAAATTATTGGCTAGAGAAATCAAAATGGAGGGGGTTCGGTGGCCCATCATTGGACGAGTTGGAGGTGTCTTGCAGCTGCGGTGGCGTGCCACTAAGACGCGTAATGAGGACTTTGATAGCGGTAGTGTGTATTGTCAGTATTTTTTGAAAAATGTCGATCACTTGGGCCAATATGAGGTTGTCGTCTTTCAGGGTGAAGTTGTCGAAGGTAGCAGAAGCTCAAGGTCAGGAGTTGGAAGGAGGTCAGATCTAGTAGCGAGGAGTGTGATGTCAAGCGTTGTGGACCAAAGCATGTGATGGGTCGTCGAGTTGTTTTTGGATGCATGGAACAATTTAGGTCGAGCGGGCATGCAATACGTCATCAGTCATGCACGCAGGAGGGGCTACGTGGTAGGTAGTAGAAGGAGCAAGGACCTCAGTGGAGCTGCCTGACTCGTATACCATGTTAATATGGACTCCAAATGAGATGCGGCCTAGAGAGGGGGAAGTCATGGGGGAGATATAAGTTCCCCTTCCTTGAACCCCTAAAACATATGATTGCAAGCCTGCAACGGTGCAGGATGAAGGGGAGACTGCTGAGGATGGATCTTTTTGTGTGGAGTAGGAGTGTCGGTTGCTACGTCATCGGTGCAAAGGAGTGTATAAGTTACACCACAACCAGGTCGTGAGTGAGGGAACTAGAGAGGGGGAGAGAGTTTTATTTGATAACTGCTTACCTTTACCCTTAAGTATGGCTAAGCAACCAAAATATCCTTCAACAACATAAGAAAAGTAATAAAAATGATAACGACGAGGGTAATAATTTTCCAGTATTCTTTTTTCTTAACTATATATGACTTAAAGCATGCGTGGAGAAGTAGTACATAAATGTGACCCGTTTTAGATTCTCGTAACTTCTACATTGGTGATAATAACAATGATTATAATAATTTTCAAGAATTAATAACCTATGTTATTGGATTATTTCATCTAACTAGATAAAAATGTATACCTCATTAGTTCCGAACTTTGTGCAAGCTAAATAATAGAAGTGCTAGAAATCGAATCCAAAAAACCAAAAAGAGAACTTTCAGTTATGACAATATTTTTTTCCATTCAAAAATGTTACTTTTGTATCATGAAATTTTATGAAGATAGATCTTGTTCACAAAATCAAAAGCAAGATTTATTTAATGAATGTGTTCATTTAAAACTTAAAAAACAGGACATGTATAATTGAAACCTAACTAACGACACAAACACAACAATTAATTAATTGGTCAATATACATAATAACAGAATTATAAGTACCAAAGGATCTATAGAACAACGCCCTTCATTCATTTCAAGCTTGTCTTGAAGCCAGGAAGGAAAAATCTGAAAGTTAATTCATCTGATTCTTTTATTTTCCTCCGAAAAAGCTCATTGTGCTAAAACCCCGATGTCAATGTGTCAGCACAAAACATTTATAGTCTCTTCGCCCTGGTGGCGAATATAGTATCTCAGTAACTGAAGTCATGGAATTGGTGGCCGAAGTGTGACTTGCCTGATAAGAACAGTAGGGAGCAGATGAGTGCTAGACTTGCGGAAGGGTAACAATTGACCTTTGTTGCAGAAGTGTCTATTGAGTAAGGACTAAGGATGGGAAGAAAAGATGGCGGGAGAGTGGCATGTTAGGTGAAAATAACAAAGGTCAAAATAGAGCAATTGAAGTATTGAAGGACAGCAGTTTAGCTTGTTAGTCAGAACAATTGAGCATGCAAGGACTGGAGAAATGCCTGAGACAGTGTCTTCCGGCATGTGCGAACGATGATGCACTGTGGTGTAGGGAACCTGGAGAGCCTTGTGATGATGGAGGTGAAAGCATCATGTTGTTGCACCGCGTTAACTATCTGATTAGCCTTGAATCTTTCCACATTTGCAAGATTTACCCCAACTGCGCCTTTATTTCCCGCATAGCAGCTTCATCAACTCATAGAACCCTAAATAGAGAAGTTTGTCATAGTTGACGTTCGAACTTCGAAGAAAATGTGTATTTTATCGCCGCAAGCGCGGTAAAGTAGCTTCCATGGTGTGAGAGAGCAAATAGAAGTAATAGCATAAGGAATGATGATCCATCAAATGTATGGTCCCCAATTTGCGATGCGTATAAATGGGAGCTTTTTAGAAGACGTCGAAACTTGAAGGATAAGACAACCTCCTTCTATAGTTTCTCCTGCATAGAAGGAGCTTTTGTGGGGATAAGATAAGTGAAGAGAGATGATTGCGCCATTGGAAATAAACGTCGACGCTCGGACGGCGGAATAGGGCTGCAATTTGCAGAATCGGGGGGAGACTTGGAGGGAAACAACAAAGACATGATCGATGACTGCAATGAAGATGTCATTAGACGTCAATGATGGGTTGGGAAGTTCTTACTAGGACAGAGATTGAGGGGCGTAGGCAATGATGGAAGTGTGATGATGAACCATCGTTTGGAATTTGATATAAGTGGATGGAGCTAATAACAAGAGACCAATCGACACTAGAAATGAGCAAGGTCATCAGATTTGTTGTTGGGATGCTCGTCGTGTGGTTACATAAGAGAGGAAGTTAAGATTGATGACTATGATACCAAATATTCTGAACCTAAGTTCATAGCTTGCTGAAGATGAAATTAGGAGCCTTACTGAGACTTGCAAGACTTCCACGACAAAAGATCAATGAGAAGCTTCAAAATCTAACTAAGCTAAGGCGAAAACTAAAGAGAGATAGGTGTGATCATTTTTTGCTTTCCTTCATTCTAGCCCCCCAGGGCTATAAATGCAACTCACACCCACTTTTGCACTTCAATCCCCAACAATTCAACTAATTGCAAAATTACTCGTACATAGAAATTAAAAGGCAGGACATGCAAACTTATAAATTTTAAATAACCCCTAATTTAGGACATATAAACATGACAATTAACTAAACAAGATACATAATAATGCATCCATACATACTGAAGGGGCCATAAAATGGTTATTTGGTTCCTCAAATATGTAAGTTATGTTTTCGCAGATGTCAAATGTTTGATTTAGTGACTTGTCTGATATCTTAAAAAAACAATTGTGTAAATGACATTTAACTCTTATTTTGATAATGTTTATCGAATTCATTGAAATCTATTTTGTTGAAACTGAGAAAATCTCTACTCCAAAATTCGGATCAATGCAGCCTAAGGTTACCGATCTAGCATTCGGGCTTGACAACTTAGCAAACTAGAACACAAAAACGGAAGAAAAACTAGAAGAATCTCAGGTGCTGCGGTAGGGGAGTCTCACAACGTACTCGGATGCTTGAAAGAAGCTTTCACTCCACAACCAAAGATGGTCGAGCAGGGTATAAGGTGAACACTAGTTGACGACTATCAGAGGATGACAACCAAAAGGATGATCACTATCTCACACTGCTATAAGTCCAGAAAAAAAGGTCTAGTCCCCTGGGGTCCTATTTATAGGAAAACCAAGAGGTGGGTGGGGGGGGGGGGTGGATTGGGGGGGGGGGGGGGGTGGGGGGGGGGGGTGGATGTGGGGGCTTATTTATAGCCCAACCCCCACCGACGACCTCTGGGGAACTCACCCGGCTTGAGCGAGTATCTGCCCTAGTCGCCTACCTGGCGAGTATGCGAGGAGAGCTCGTCATACTCTTCAGGTCTTCAACAGTCTTGAATGCTGACTCTGACCTCTGTCTTGACCTGCTGACTTTGAGTTCTTGCTGACCTGACTCTGAATGGGTCCACCCTCGACGAATACGGGTTGTGCATATTCCTTCTTTTATAGATGTTTAAAATAAATGGTAATGAAGCCAAAGCTAGCACTTCACAATACGCTGCTTAAGATAATACTAAACCAAACACACTACATGTTTTTATCATAATAACATTGTTAATACTACCTATCAAGGTAACATTAAACCAAACAACCCAAAAACAAAATGGAGAACTAGTTAATGAATCACAACTAGTATTATAAGAACGAATTTTCAAATATACAATTTTCAACAAATCCTCACCTTCTGCATTGAGCGTCCACATAGCACCTTGACTGCATTACTGAATTCATCATAGCTTTCAAATTGAACCCAGACCTTGCACTGAAGTCCAGGTACAACATCACCAATAGCTCCTTCTGTGTTTTTAACTATGTCATCAACTCCACTAATATAAAGATTCCTATTTGATGCGTTAACGAGATTTTGCACCAGAGACAAAATGAAGAGGTATTAGAGGTGTACAAACCTGTAATGAACTTATATATTTTATCATTATTGATGAAAATTGAAATTATAACATATTACTAAATTATATTTTATGCATTAGAAAACAAATATGCTAGAGTTACAAACAATTCCTCCTTGGACTCTACATCGGGGAGAGCTCCATATACTGGGTAGTTGCAAACCCCCTCAACCTTGGACCATATATTAGCGAGAACTTCATACACTAAGTAGTTACAAACAACCCCTCCATGGACACTAGATTAGGAAGAACCCCTAAAGAGTAGTTACCGACAACATCTACTTGGACCTTATATTAGCAAGAGCACCATAGGCTAGGTTTATTCTAGCACTTCCTCACAAGCATGCCAAAGTACAAGCAACGGTTCAGGGCCATACATTAATGAGAGCTCTAAGCACTACGTGGTTCCAAATAATCCCTTCTTGGACCATAGATTAGCGAAACATCGAGGGATAGTTTGGGGTAATGGATTTCCTCCAGCACGAATCTGGTTGTTAGTCGGGAATCCTCAAATCAAACCACAGCCTTAAAAAGGCCCAGTGGAGTTACAAGCAACCCCACTTTAAACCCTGCATCAGCGAGAGCTCCGGATAATAAACACATTTGTTTTTGCAAGCTCACAAGCATGCGTGAAAACATACATAAACACTTCTTGCATGGCAATTTAGAATAATAACTCCTCCACGCATTGAGAAAAACTCAATAAAAAAAACTTTCATTAATGGAGATCGACTTCAACCTTGCCAACCTTTAATAATTTCAAGGTTATATACGTTAAAAGACTCGTCAGGGTTTAAGACTAATACAGATTTAGCATGGAAAATGTATTTAGATGCTACTAAACAATCCAACAAACATGCAAATTTGCAGGGAAACAAGTTATTAATCTTAAAACAATTGCTTGCTACATTTGATGAAAACAAAATAATAAAAATCTAATTCATGGGAAGGGAATCTGGGCTTTCAACTGCTAGTGATAAATTTCGACTTGACTACACTGCAGCACTAAAATTGATTAATATTTTTCACGAGGGTCCTCCTTGCTTAAATCACTCGATAGCATTGTTTAGTTCGAGACAATTGCATGGTCGATGCAGGTGACCTTTACCATATTAAAATTTTGACCAATATATCCTACATATGTAGCAAACGAGAGGTTGCATACCCACTACATTGTGGGAGAACATACCCTAGATTTTGTGCATAGACTTCCTGCCACGTGAAGAGATGACGATTGTAGTGGGTAAGTTCTTTAAAATGGTCTTAATTCGATGGGAAGAAGGATCTTGTTTTGGTGCATTATGACTTCCAAATTACACAACTTTATCAACATTGTCATTTCATAGGTGCTTTTCTGGATGGCCTAATTTGAAGTTACTAAATTCCTAAAACCCAGATCTATTATTAACCAAGATTAAAGTCATTCTTTTCATTATAAATACGTACATAAAACAAGGGCGGGTGTCTTGTGGCCAAACACTATCAGAAATAAAATGAAACCATGTAACACCCTGATCCCAAACCCTGCACCAATCAAATTGAAAACATATACAATTAGGCAATGGATTAAATTTAATACCTTATCTTTCCGAGAACTGAAAAGATGGTGTGAGTATTCAGCATGGAAGGCTTCAAGGACACTCTTGGCTCTGCAAGCCACCGTGAAGGAACACCTTGAACAATAATGGTGTCGGGCCTCCTTGCCTCTCCCCGGGAATAACTCCCTGCAGTTGAAATTCCTTTCAGGACATCAGAGAAACTAAAAAGTGAAAAAGAATGTGGCGGTTAGTACGTTCATCCGGCAGCTTCGAATCATAGTGATCCTCCCATGACCTCTTGATCGCCTCAAACTCATCGGAAATGGAAACATCGACGGCCATTCGGAACTTGACGCTCTCCAGATTCAGCTCGATCCCGCCCAGACGGTTTACGAACGAACGTTTCCAATCCAAATACTTGTTTTCAAGGAACTCATCGGTGTAATCCTTCTCGTCTCCTCGGTTCCTATGTTTAAGAAACCCTAGGTCGCGGATGTAGAGGGTTCCGGTGGCGACGGGTTCGTCGCGCTTGCGCTTGTGGAGATCGGGACGCTTCCGTAGGACAAGGTCTTCGTCGGGGACGTTAAGGGAGAGAGAGGAGCGCAGGTATTCGAGGAGGGATATCTTTATCTGCCACTCGTCGACGGGCTTCACGGCGGGGTCTGAACGGAAGAAGGTAAGGAGGAGCTTCAGGCGTGTGGTGAGGGAGAGATCGTATCCTATTTCTAGGGTTTCAGTTGGCGGGAGAGCATGCAGCGGCCGCCGGAAAGCGGTGTTTGAGCCCATTGGGCTGCGCACGGCGCACCAGCTTGAGGATTGCAAAGGTGTAAATGAGTCGACCTCAGTGGAGCTTGGCAAAATTCTCAACCTATTTTGAGCTAAATATTTTGAGCTCGTCCAAAATAATTTGAGCTTCAACAGCTCATTTTGCTGACTATAGATCAATATATTAAGCTTGAGCTTCCGAACTCGCGAGCTCGAGCTACTCATGAGCTTTTAAGCTCATTAAATTATTTTTTATTTATAATTATATATTTAACAAAAAGTCAAAAAAAAAACTCCTGGAATAGCTCGCGAGAATAAGAGCTAGTGATCTCGAGCTCGCAATCAAGCTCGACCTCAACTTGCTCAAGCTCGAGTCGAGCTTATTAGTATAGAGAAGGCACGCATGTACTTCACAATATGAACAAAATTCCAAACATTCTAGACTATCTTGCTATCACGAATGCACAAATGCATGAGTTACTAAAGTCTATATCTGGCTCATGGGAGAAACTTCAAACTTCCTTAAACAACTAAGCACAAAAAACAATCATCATCATTGTTGTGGCTCAGTCGAGTTTTTGTAGGCCGGTTTGGATTTTGGCGTTCCTTCATAACCTCGCATTGTGTTAGTGAGGGACAAGGGAATTTCGACTATTTGTAGTCCGAAATTTTATAAATTGAGGGACACCCATTAACACTACAAAATATGATAGTAAATTAAAAGTAATAACAAAAAATGAATGATCTGCCCATGATGAGTTTGTTTACAGTGACAATTTTTTCCAAGCATCCCAACATTTTTTCTACTAATATTCTCTTATTATATATATTTTAAAAAAAATTATAAAAAATATCTGCAAAATTCATAACTCGAATATTGCGAGGATACTCTCCTCATTTTCTAGTTTCGTCGTAAAATACGTTTAAGCGAGCGGACCTTAACAGCACTCCGCCGACAGCCATGGAGGCCTTCCCGGCGGCAATCTCCGGCCGCTTCGCCTCAATTCCCTCCCGTCCCGATGGAACAGGCTTCGAGCCCAAGACAGAGGTCATAAAACAGCGCCTTATCCGCAAGGGCGTCGTCCCAACCCCCAAAATTCTTCACACCCTCCGCAAGAAGGAGGTACAAAAATACTTGCGCCGTTCTAACAGACTGGCGTTACGAGAAGAAACCAGTCCTCTCACCGAATCCCAGTCGAAGGCTCTGGAGGAAGACGCCCTCTTCCGCAACGCCGCCGCAGAGTACCGCGCGGTCAGGGCAGAGCTCGACGGTAGGAGTGACCAGAAACGCGAGCTTCTAGGGAGGCCATGGAAGCGCCCGAGAAGAACTGATATGGTAATGCTCGGAAGAAAAAGTGAAGATTCTGTGGAGATGAAGCTACAATCTGAGAATTTGAAGGAGCTCAGGCAAGTGTTCAAAGAGAGGAACGAGGGCGTATTGAGATGTTTTTTGGATGATGACGATGTTGAGAGGATTGAGGATGCGGGAGAGAATATGATGACAGACATGAAATGGAGGAATTCTGTGGAGCCGATGACTGATGATGAGAAGATCCACTTGTTGTCGAGAAGGTATATTTTTGATTTTTTTATACTGTTTTTTTTCTGTCGAGCTCAGGCTAGTGTTTTCTTTTTGGTAATATTGTCATTATAGTAACAGTTTGAGTGCCATTACTTATGCAATTGCATTACATAATAATTGGTCAGGCAATGAAGTTTCTAGTTAGAAAACCAAGTGATCCGAAATATATGAAAGTAGTTGTAGATGGACCCGATCAAATTTTGTATTTCTATGCATTGTTTGTTCCTTTAATGAATTTGTTATATTTATTTATGTGTGTTTGGCATCCATCGAGACATGTTCTGAAAGAGAAGAATCACATTTCGATCTTTTGTTATCATCTTTGAACTTCTTTGCACTCCTCTTTGGTCTTCCTTAAAGTTGACTTGATGTTGGATCCATGATTTCGCACAAAATTTTTTAATCTCCATTTGTATTGTTATATCATGTTCTTTCGTATTGCTGTACTCTTGTGTTTGAGGCATGTCATGTCCATCTGTAATGATAATTGACGTACTCTTATGTTTGAACCAAGTTCTTGGCCCGCAAGGAGCCAAGTTATCTGCTCACAATGTTCGAACTGTACTATTTAAGACTGAACATATTATTCAAAACTCGAAAGTCTCTTGAATATTTAGACGAATCGGAATCAATTACTAGTGATTTGACTCAATTTGAGTGCCAACGGGTTTCCTGAAAGCAGAACACTGTTATGAGAGTTTTGGGCTATCGACCATCAATTAACTGCCCGTCCTGCCCCGACACTGCTTGGCCAAGTAAGTTCTTCACGCCCCCACAATGCCACACCTCTCCAACAATGATGACATCCTATGGCAGACTGAAACCTCCGGAATATGGCTTTTCAACTCTAAAATTGCAACGACATTACCGTCCCAGCCCTCAAACTGCAGTAATCCTTCTTATTTGGTCTTAATCGTTTATGTAAGTTCTAATTAGAAGTTACTATTGTCTTTGTTCATTATTTGGGTGAAGATACGCACTATTAGGGATCAAAATTTGTTTTGCCTCATTATCGTTTAATTTGAAAAACATATTCTCTGAGCATCTTGTGGAAGTACTCTTTATTTTAATTCAATTGATGCTTGTTTGCTTATCTGATCCGTTGTTTTCAATTGTGAATGTTGTAATCCTCTTTATTAATTTCAGCATTCATTGTTGTTTTATTTGTTGGATACTTGCATAAGCTTGCTTAATTTTGGGATCCTCGCTCATTACCACACTTGCATCAACACATTAGAGTCTTATTAGGGCATAATCACCTCACTACATTCACTTTATCGTGCATCACTATGGGTAAAGATGATCAGTTTGTACTATTTTTTTTCCTTCTCCTGTTTCTTATTTTTAAAACCCCTCAACCCTTTTTAGGTCAGCAAACTAGTAAAGGCAACAACATTTGATGAATCATTTTTAACAGGCTAAGCAGTACAAATCTAAGCATACAAGACTGGAAATTCTCAAGAATAATGAAACATTCAGGTCTATTGTTTAGTGAGATATGCATGCTTGAAATAATTGAAGAGCTTGGAGCTCTTAGGAATTGGAGGCAGGCATTATCAGTTGTGAAATGGGTATACAATCAGCAAGAATACAAGAATTGCAAAAGCAGGCAAGTCATTTGGATTATTTTTCTCTTTTTAAATTTCATTAAAAAATTCTGCCCTTGAATCTTGAACATTAAAAAATATCACTCTCACGCTAAAGCAAATTGCAATTTTATTATTTGTTTGGTCCATTCTTATCCTAAGAAAAAACCTCACATTCGTGCCAAAAATCTGTTAAGTTACACTTTGATTTACCATGCTTAGCAAGGTTATTACCAATCTAAGTTTATTTATTTTTAGGTTTGTGCACACAAAACTTTTGTCTGTTCTTGGAAAAGAAAGGAGGCCTCGTGAAGCTCTAAAGATTTTCAATGAGATGAGAGTACTAATCTTTCGCCTTTTACTTTCTCCATTAACAGTAGCACTAGTTCAATGAGACTTACATCTTACTGCTATTGTGAGTATTAATCTTTTGCTTTTTTTACCACTTTCTCCGGTTAAAGTAGAACTGGTTCTGCTAAACTGGATATGAATCATCAATGTTACATGGTTTAAAAATTCAGGATTTTTCCTGTCAATCCAATTAATTTTTCGCTGTCTATAGGAGGATGGCCAGATATATCCTGATATGCCTGCATACCACTCAATTGCTGTTACACTTGGACAAGCCGGTCTTGTGGAAGAATTAGTCCATATAATTGAGTGCATGAGACAGAAACCATCCAAAAATCTTAAAAATATGAATCGCAAAAATTGGGATCCATGCTTAGTTCCTGATATCATCATATTTAATGCAGTAAGCAGACCGTCTATTTTGTATACAGCTTTCATTGTATATGCATTGATTGCACAACTCTCCTAGAAAGAGCTGTACAAAGTATATTTCTAAGCTATAAACATTTTTCTAGGTGTTGAATGCATGCATTCCATCTCGTCAATGGAAAGGAGTGTCGTGGGTGCTGCAACAGATGAGGATTAGTGGGTTGAGGCCCACCGAGACAACATATGGGTTAGCCATGGAAGTGAGTTCTAAATGGTTATGATATTTTGAACCAGCTCAAAGTTGATATTTGATATTAATTATCATTCTGCAGCTGAACCATTTAAATTGTTTACTCTACAGCTTCTAAATGTTTTTCATAATCATTACTTTGTCACACACACAGACATGGTAGTTTACGGGGACCTCACCTCTATGTTTGCAAAATACCCCTTGGAGGAAAGCACTTAGAGGGAAATTCTATGTATGCATGATATGAAATATAAATTTATAGTGGATGATTTTGTAATTTCAAAATATAGAGAGGTGCAATCTATAATCTATATAAGATTAAGCTTTTTTAAGCCTAAAAATGCTTGAGCTGGTTCTTCCACAATACATGTTGAAATTAGGCAAATAATATATGCATTTTGTAGCCAAGAACAAGATCTAAAACTTTCATGTTGAACATTCTTTCAAAATTTGCACGGTTTAGCGGAATCTTGCCCGAAAGGTTGTTGACTCAAAATGAATATAATAATAATAAATTTCAAAATTTGAGTCAGCAACCTTTCGGGCCAAATTCAGGCTAAATTGTGCAAAATTTGGAAAAATGTTCAACATGAATATTGTAGATCTCGTTATTGGCTACAAAATGCATATATTATTTGCCTAATTTTGATGTGTATTATGAGAGAAATAACTCAAATTTTTTTAGACTTAAAAAACTTGAGTTTATATCTTCCAAACCATATATATATATATAGTATGCTATGTTGTTTTTATAAGTTTTAATATTGGACAATGATGACTCTTCTAAGTTCTAATAGTGAAGCGTTAATCATTTGCAATCTTCTCATGATCGCATGCTTCAGGCTCGTGTGGATTGGAATATCAATGTGAAACCTACATCAATGCTACATGTCAGTTACATATTGGCATACAACATGACATGCACTTGTACTAAATTTCCAGAGAGGCATAACAGTATCTTAAATATGTTTTTGTTGGATATTTTAGTTGGGCTTCTACTTTTTGTTATCTTTTCTGAAATTGGCAGCTTATTTTAGTACAATGCCACATGTATTTGTCGCAAAACAATTTTTGGGGGTAAAGAAGGTAGAAACTACTAACATGCAAATCTTGCTTACCACTCTTACATCTCTTTTTTTATGATCTCTCTCTCTACAAGATAATTTTTCCTTTTAATTAGTATTTATTGAAACCGAAGAATCGGTCTCTGTGGAGTACGACCTTTGGAGAAGGGGTGATCGCACACTTACTTCTCTCTAACAAGCCAAACAACTAAAGACTTAGCACAAGGAACAAACCCAAGGCTCTAGCACAGAGGTCCCACCACACACCCGGAAGATCTTAGAGCGCTTTCCCTCCTTAGCCAAATGCTGAGCTAAAGATATCTCAAAAAGCGTAAGAAGATCGGGGCACAAGTCATTATCTCTTCTGAGGTACCCCTTAGGTCTATTTATAGTTTTTTGAAGTTGGTCTGCCAACAACGCACCTCCTTTGTTTGGAACGACTATATACAGTCAAAAGTGGACTGCCAACAGCTAATCTCCGCTGTTCTGGAAAACTATTTGCACCATCTGCAAGGGCATCCAGGTAATTTCGCCTCTGGACCCCACGGGGTGAGTGTCGAGGAACACGGGGTCAACTTGCTATTCTACTGGGCGGACGAGGCCTGGCTCCCCCAGCTCGCCCTCTAGCTCTAGGCGAGTGCGAGCCGGGTGGCGGTGGCTCGCCTGCCTCTATACGGAAGCGAACCGACGATAAGGTCGCCTCGGTTGGCGCGCACTGGATCTGGCTCGCACGGCTCGCTCGCCTTCTTATCGGGAGCGAGCCGGCCATCTGGGTTCGCCCGCCTACTACACTGATGCGGGCCGGTCTTTCTGGCTCGCTCGCATAGTCTGGTGGACCCACTCGGCGAACACGAGGTTGTACAGTATTATTTTTTTATGTTTGAAATTCTATTATACCTTACAATTACATGATTCTTTTTATAAGGTGATGCTGAAAACAAGAAAGTATGATCATGTCCACAAATTTTTCGAAAAAATGCGAGAACGCGGGCTATCTCCAAAGGCATTGAGCTACAAAGGTAGCAACATGGTATTGTAGCAGATATTTTTGTAACAATTTCCTTGAGTTTTTTATATCGTGATTATTGTCTTATTCCAAGAATTTAATTCAGTATTTTGCTTTATTGTAATACAAAATCTTGCAGTTCTTGTTAGAACCTTTTGGGAAGAGGGTAATGTTGATCAAGCGGTTGCAACAGTCCGAGACATGGAGCGTAGAGGAGTTGTTGGAATTCCTAGTGTTTATTACGAATTAGCATGCTGCCTTTGTAATAAAGGGAGGTGGCTAGATGCTACCATGGAGGTAGGTTATATTGTTATTTATGTTGTAGAAACACATGTATTTAACACTTGAAATGATGAGCATTTTCTTGTTCTCTCTCATACTAGCTTTATTGAGCAATACAATTAACATGGCTATCTTGTTACTGTTTATGTATTATAGAAATTGCAACACCATCATCTCAACGTATCTATAATATAGATCCGACCGAGCCTACAACATACACCCATCTCAATATAAGTATTAAAAAGAGGTATACAAGTAAACTCAACAACCAAAACATCAGCACAACAAAAACATAAGTAACTTAGAGTGTCCACATCTATAATTTATCATCACGAGTCTTTGATCTTAAGGCATACAAAACATATGCATCCAAATCATACAAAATTTCCCAAACTACCTCGGCTTGTAGGCCAGAATAATATGCAAAGGAAGATACATAAAAAGGGGAATAAAAAAACACTTCACGTGGCTTGGATTTTACATATGGCTAGAACGCTCCTGCATTGGAAGCTTGCCCTGCAGCCTAATCAACATAAAGGGTAAACGAGGGCCAGTTATGAGTTGTCCACCAACTGCATAATAACCCCACTCCTCACGGATGTCCTAGAGGACCCCGGTGAACCACATCATCCTGCAAGTCAGCACTTCGTATGCATATAAAAAACACATAAACAGACATATAAAACTCTAGTCTAGTGTCACACTCATCAACTATGTTTCTATGTTGTTCATTAAATAAATGTGGCTACAATGCAGCCATCTATGCAAATCTGGTATCACCCACAACACCTTAATCACGTGTATAAGTCTAGCAGACCATGAAACACAATCACATCACACACACACGCGCGCGCGCGCGCACGCACGAGTCGTCTACTCGCGTGAATTCACAATTCATATCAATAAGTGGGTATGGCGACAGTATATTTTAATACAGTCCCAAGGACCGTACTACCCCTCTATCATAACTATTCAAATCATATGCATAGGCATTGTGAGTAAAGTCTCCTGGCATCCACGTTGGCATTTTACACTTGAATTCCCTCTACGCTTATAGCAAATTATATGCGGCGTTATCACGAGCAAAGTCTCCTAGACTTCACATCCACATTACATATGAATTCCCTATGCCCCTTGCACAATTATTCCATTTGTATATTGTAGCATTGCGAGTAGTCTTATGGCCTTCACGTCGACAGTTCACATAAAGTCTCTCGCTGTTACATTCTTTACACCACTACATGTGTGACAATACATGAAGTCCCCAACACCGACTCAGTGACGACATCATGCGTAGTCCCCAAAGTCGTGACATTTTCAATGACCTCTTCACTAGCTTACGCATTCTTGCAGCGTCGCATTCAATCACTAGGAATCTGACGTGAAAACCCTACCCTAACCTCAACATCGCGAAATCTCATGAAAAATGGGGATCACGATGGCGCTATGCCCACAACCGCGCGACTACAGGAATTCCTAAATACAACGTCAAACAATCATCGCCAAATTGGGTCACCAGACTCGATTTGGCTTTACTCACATGCTTAATCCAAGAATCGCTTTCAGATTTCTAATGCAATCATGCCTAGGTCGCAATCACGCGTCCCGGTGGTTCACATTGAACTAGGTGTGTCCAACCAGGCTTTTGACACCCGGGCTCGGGCCTTTCTTTCGCCGGGCTCGGGCTCCCTCTCAAAGAGGGGGCTCGCCAAATCCCCCAAGGCCGGCCCGATTATGAAATACGCGAAAAATCCCGCCTATTAGGCTAGATTTCCCGCCTATTTTGGAAATCCCGCTAGCTGGCGGGATTTGATCTGGCCTGGGTGCCGGGCCCAAGCCAAGCCCGGTGCCTGGGCTTAGTCGGGCCGGGTACCGGGCCTGGTTGTGAGCCGGCCCGGGGCGGGTTTGCCTGGGCCCAAGACTATGCGGGCTTTTCCAGGGCCGGGCCCGGACCGGCTCCCTAGGCCCAGTCTTTTTGAACCCGACTACATTGAACAGTTATAATCCCAAGCCCTCTAATTAGAGTCACCGGGTACTACAATCAAAACCGGGAAGAGAGAAGTCGTCACATTCTTTGTTTTTCTCCCCGCCATGGAATTGTTAATTTTTAGTTGATGGTTTTTTTTTTGGTGGATATTTTCCTATTATCTTTATTGATGATTGTTCTCATTTCTGTGAATGGTCAACCAAATACGAACATGCATTTTTGGTGCATGTAATTTTAATTCTAAATTCGTTATTGAGCTTAGAAACGCATACTATTAATTGTTGATTTCATTCTAGGTTTGTATTTTGATGAATATTTGAGATTATGCTTGAACTTCAGTTGAAATATTAATCAAGTTCATTGAAGGTTGATTCTTTTTGGAAATGAATTTTCCTTTTGTTGCTTCTTTATAGGGTAAAGTTGATACGAACACAAAATGCATCAAATTGATTTTATTTTTAAGGCGAGCAAGATTTCGTGTTTGGTGTGCATATAACAAAAGGACCTGCATATAGGATTTGTGGCGTGCATGTAGCGTTTATAAGTGTGCATATAACAACCCTCTATATTAATTGGTCTTTAGTGTGTTAAATTAGTTAAACGTAATGATCACGGAATCAACTTGAATACATGAAATTGTTTTTCTTTAATGAGCTTGAAAGACAGGTTCTATTTTATATGGTCAATTAGGGTTAGTTCCTTTGATCACAAATTTCTTAAGTAATTATTTCCTTACAAATTATTTAGTAGTTCTAATCCAAACAATGATAGCTACAGAGGGCTCTAGTCTATGAAGTACAGATACTTTCCCGAAGGTAGCGTACCCGTACCGGATACGTATCTGATACCAGTACGTACCTGATTCTCGACGGATACACCTATGTGGACACACTTGGACTTAGCACACCATTCTGCATATTGTGATAGCAGTATGTTTTCTAGTGTAAACAAAAGTTAGCTCTATGTTAATAACGTTTGTACGTCCAATTTAAGTTGTGTATCTGTACCGAGTATGTTTCTTGTATCAGTACGTTTCTATTACAAGTACATGTATTGAACGTGTTGATTCAACGCTAGTTATTAACAAAACGGCTGACTTGTTTGTAGACTAATCGGAGATTGAAGATGTTGATCTCCAACAATAAAGTTGATCTTCAACAATGAAGAAAAAGAAAAAAAAAAGACTGAGTTTAATTTTATCTCTTTTGGTTAAACATATAAAATATTAAATTTTGTGATATTTACAAATGCTTAATGTTCGAAAACGTCATGTTATGTTGCATTGATTTGTAAACTCGTACTTCAAATTATTATTTATGTTTGATGTTTTGATGTTTTGAGAATTATTAATTGCACTTGTGATATATAAATATATATTATATTTGTTATATCGTATCATGACGTACCCGTATCCTTGTTTTTTAAATTTTTCCGCACTGTCTTACTGGGTACGTATCGTATCCGGTACCCGTACCCGTACCGGTGCTTAATAGGCTCTAGTTAGTATTTAATATGAACTGCACTCTGATCTGTGGAATGTGATGTGTTCTATCAAACAACATATTTAACTTGTTTGGGAATTGGGATTGATACTTCTTGACATTGATTGAGCCCATAAGATTGAATATTATATACAAGCGCACATAGGATGCTTTGGGTTCTCTCTCTCTATCTCCCTCTCCCTCTCTCTCCCTCTCTCTCTTCTTTACTCTCTATTTATATTATTCATATGATAACAAATTGCATTTTAAAGAACCTTCAATTTTATAAAGGATGCCTAAGGTCTAACATGAGTAGTTTCCAGGTTGGTTATTTGGTTATTCCGTTTTAGCATTTGCTCTGGTGTATACCCAATTTTGGTTAATGCCACGTGTAATAATTACAAAATTTGCTGAGAGTCCGCCTGAGGTCTCTTTATCAAGGAGGTCCGGGGATCGAGCCCCGGCCTCAACAACCTTTCGCGCCCTGTGGTGGGTCCGGAGACGGGTTAGGGTGTACGGTCTGTGGACCTGATGAAAGCCCCTCGAGTGGACTCCCGGGTGGGTTCCCTGGTGCTGATGCCCGGGTGTCAGACAGGTGCTGGTTCCTATCCTGCATCATAATGTAAGTGAAATTCTATCACCAGAGAGCTCTTTTTTGATTGACAGGGTTATTTTTTTGAAGTGTTCCGTCACAGCCCCACACAGTGCTATAACAGCTTTTTGTAACACAATGCAATTTTTTATCAATCTAATACCACATTTAGATGACTTGGCATATGCTTTTGTTACTGTATTATTTATGAATAATTATGAAAAATTATACTACGAATTTGCATACTTACAGGGATCTTCCCTCTAATTTTTTAAATTACCAAGATCTCCCTTCTACTTTTTGTACATGTATGCTAACAATGTAAACTTAAAAGTTACTTAGTGAGGAGATTTTTTTATAATCTTAAAAGTTATAGGGGAGATTCCTATAATGCAAAGTTGGAGGAGATGCCCCAAAGCCTATTAATTATCTAATGATACATTAATATAGTCATTAATTTGATATTTTCCACATAAAATTTTGGATTTATACTTGTAACAAACTAAATTTATGTAGGTTGAGAAATTGAAAAGGCTTCCTCATACAAAACCAATGGAGATCACATTTACCGGCATGATCCTAGCTTCACTTGATGGCGGATACAGCAACGAATGCATCTCGATATATGAGTATATGAAAGAGCACTGTGACCCGAATATTGGAACCATAAACGCTATGCTGAAAGTCTATGGACGCAGTGACATGTTTGCAAAAGCTAAAGAGTTATTTGAATCTATTAAGAATATGCGTTCGGGTGCAGAGGACTGTGGTGAACTTAAAGTACTTAAGTCAGATTCTTACACGTTTGCTTCCATGCTGGAGTGTTCTGCTTCTGCTTGCCAATGGGAGTTCTTCGAGTATGTTTACAAAGAGATGGTTTTCTCTGGTTACAAGTTGGATATGTGCACACATTCATGGTTGCTTGTTCAAGCGTCCAAAGCTGGAAAGGTAAACAAATATCAACTGATTATGTTCTTTTGTTGTTTTCTATTATATGAAAATATGGTAGTCATAGTACCCAAGATGTTATTTTACCTTGTCCATTCACTCTTATGCATGTATAAACTATTGAGGTGGAATTTATATATACAAATAATTACGAAAAACTATCCCGTGAGTTTGCATAATAATAGGGACTTCCCTTATTTAAACTATGACCTAGCCTGGTACCCGGCCAGGACCATAATGGTATATCGGCAAGCGCCAGTGCCAGGTGGACGCACAACCATAGGCACTGGGTGGCCTCCTGACACTAAATATTGGGCGGCCACCTGGCTGGCCGAACCGAGGATAGGCCTAGGCCGAGCCTGACCTCGCCGAATCAATTAGACCTAGGCATGCCTCTCTTTAAGAGAGGGCCTAGGTGGGTCCTGCGAAAGTCATACCTAGTCATAATAAATCTTCGGCCTGGCACGCCCGAGACTGACGGGCCTTTTGTGCATCCTTAGCATAGTCCCTGGCCTGTCGGGCCCTTTTTGCACCCATAGAGTAGATACATCTCATTTATTTCGTTATTTTGTTCTTATTTTAGCTTTGCTATTTTATTTACTCTCGACATCTCGTTTTATTTCATTTCTATTTTTGTAATCTTGTATTTATGCCTGAGGTGTCTTATGAACCGAGCATGCTAAATTTAGACAAATTTCTTTGGCATCAAGAGAAGTTTTCAAAGGCTCCCTCTTTCTCCCTGCACCGAATCCTCCTTTCCCCTCCTCGATATACACCAGCACCTCTTACTCATCAGTGCAACGACACAAGCAGCTCAGAGCAGCAAAAAACTGACCCATTTCTTAGTTTACAGCTTTCAAATCGGGCACTAAGGGGCGTTGCCTGCACCTCCTTATTCAGCCAAACTACAGAGCAGCAATAGCTGCTCTGCATTGGCCGCCAGTGACCCAATTGAGGCCACCAATTTTATTTAGTCTCCAGCCTGCTTCCCTTTGCGTCACCAACACGCCTCCACTTCTCCTCTGATGCCCTGACTCCGGATATCGCAGAATAGCCTCCAAGATACCTTTATCAACATAGGTTGATCGTGAGGATCATGGGGAAAACATCAACCGCAACAATCCCCACCCTCCTCCATCGCATTCCTTTTGGTAACACAAACCTGTGATGTCTTGGTATCAAAGCCGACCATGATGGGATAGCCTGAACCCATGGAGGCAATTTTTGAAAAGATGCATAAGTTGATGATGGATCAACTCACCTCGTCCGAAAGTCAATAGCAGGCTCCCTTGGCCCACCTCTCGGCCCATTTGGAGAGCCTCGTCGGAAAGTCAATAGCAGGCTCCCTTGATCAACTCGCCTCGTCTGAGCGTCTTGCATTCTGAGTCGTTTCACATGGCTCCCTCGCACTTAACCCCGGAGTGTTCGGAAGGGCGCTACCAATTTCTTTATATTATTTTAGCAGGACCGGTCAAACTGTTCGCATGGCTTCCTCGCACTTAAACCGTGCCCGGAACTCCCATGTACTCATGCCCGGAGTCAGCCCGACTCCCTTGCACTAAACCGTACCATAGAGTTTCTCTGCACCCATGCCAGGAGCCAACCCGGGTGCTCCCGGGAGGCACCCCATCCAACACCTGGATGGCGGGCCACACCCAACATGTTCCACCTCAGCAACGCAACGACTTACGACATGACGGGATTGGAAACGGTTTTCATGGAGGGTCCCCCTCCCATGGCCATGGGGATGACTTCCACTTAGGGGGTTATGAGAACAACACATTGCCTCCTTTTGAGAACAATACCCTGCTGTGATAAGTCAAACTGGAGTTCCGGCCTATGCTGGCAAGACTTATCCTTGGTATGGTTGGCCCGATGCGAGCAGTTTTTTGCCAACTAGAGAACGGTTACCATGGAGTGGATTTTATTGGCTGCCCATCACTAGGTTGGGGCAGTCTAGATGTGATTCCTACGTCTTGACATCAGACGACTTCAAATTGTATTACCACATGCGCTTTGAACTGCCGATGCAAATTGGTTGTTGTGGGAGTTGATCTTCACATATTGGAGCTATTGATGACTACCTGGAGAAATTCCAGACATTATTGACGCATGTGCGAGCATTCGCCGGTGCACCAAGTCGCCGTCTTCATTGTCAGGCTTCAGGACGCCCATCTGCTCAAACCACAGAGCTGCTGCTGATGCTCTGTGGTGGCCTGCAGCACCCCAATAGAGGCTCCAGGACAGTGATATCAACATACGTCGATCCCAAGGGGGAACATGAACTGCCACAATCCCCACCCTTCTCCTTTACCGCATCCTGTCCAGTGACACGATCCGTGACACAGGCCTATGACACCCTCTGAGTTTTTTTTGGGTACATTTATGCTATCAATGTAAACTTAGAGGAGCAATTTTGATAATTTTAAAAGTAGATGAGATCCTTGTAACTATGCAGAGTGGGAGGGGAGGCCCTACTAAACGACCCTATACTCTAATTATATTTTATTTAATCCTGAGTAGCTAATTATATAAATTACGAACTTCAAATTAAGATGGTGATGCAGGAAGAACTTCAAAAAGGTTGAAAATGTATTATTAAAGAAGGCGTGAAAAATGATGAAAAAAACAATAATCTGAAAAGCAAGCCTCAATTTGAACATGGACACTGCTTTGTACAGGAGGAGTCTTCTTATCCACAAATAGAATTGTATCCATGCAATAATTAGGCTCATTTACTTGGACCTCCCCTTCAACTTTGCATGATCACAAGGACCTGCCCTCTATTTAAATTTACACAAGGTTTCTTCACATGATACATGTATGTTAATAATGTAAATTTAGAAGGGAGGTCTTGGTAACTTAAAACTAGAGCGGAGGTCTTTGTAATTATGCATTAATTGTAGGGCACTTTTTTCATAATTATTTATAAGAATTAAATTGTGCCCCAAACTCTTCATTTTAATATTGATAGATGGGATTAATAACACACCATTAGTTAATAACTAAGCTGCTCATATTTCTTACTAATTGCAACAAATGACCCAGAAGCATGATCCCGTTGACTATAAAATAATGAAATCTAGAAGTTGAAATAACTCCAATGTTCATGACTAATAAAAAATTGGCGTTTATGCTCAAATGGACGCAATTATTCCATGATAATATTGAATAGAAATCCTCAAATACCCCTTATTTAAAAAACATAAATATAGAAATTGGTGTAAAGACACCATGTGATTTAATTTCATATTTATAGAAATTGGTTCAAGGATTCAAGGATAAACATGAGATCGAAGTACACCGTATCTATGAATTAATTGAGAGGTGTGAATGATCAACTCTGCTCCGAAGTAACTTATCTCTTCCAAAATCATTCACATTTTGATACGAGCGGAGCGGACCCGGTCGAAGGAACGCGGTTTGCTCGCGTCTACACTCGACGCGCAAAAGGGGAAGAGGCGGCATGAGTCCGTGGAGCATGGCAGGCCGCAATCTATTTATTTAATTATTGTTCGCTTTGTTATTTTGTAACGTTTATTATGTATCGTACGGCCGCGCGGCCTATGTGGGTCTCTCCCTATATATAGGAGAGATGTGAACTATTATGTATGTTTTGAGTATTTTTGATTTGGAATTGAACAAGAGAGGTTCCGACCCAGCGGAGCCTTTCCGTTGCCCTAGTCCCGTATCCCGCGCCCCTCTCTCTCTCGTTTTCTGTCCGCGCCGCCGAGCGGAAGTTCCCCCGTCGCCGCGATCTCCGGCGAAGCCCCGACACCCCGCTAACACATTTTCAAACAAATTATGCTCATATAGCCACTTTGTGATTTTCTTTTTCGCCCTCATCCTTCTCATTAGAGCCTTAAAGTTCATATGCCCATATTGCTCTGGGCATTGGTTCTTCATTCATGTGCTCCTTTATATGTGCAGTGGCATCTACTGGAGCATGCGTTCGACGCGGCCTTAGAATCGGGAGAGATGCCTCATATTTCGCTCTTCACAGAAATGTTGTGTCAGTTGATTATTCGACGAAATACCGACAGAATCATCATCCTCCTCAATGGCATGGCGCACGCCTCCCTGAAAATTAGTGAAAGCCAGTGGACGAGTCTCTTACAGAAAAACAAAGATCGATTGAGCCTGGATTCGCTTCGAGGCCTACTGACCCAACTTCATTGCAGCAATCTTGTGACGGAGCAACCGATTCCTGATTTGTTAAGATCGCTTGAGTTTCTCTGCGGATGTACTGCTCCGCTCACTTCGCCGCAGAATATTTTAGCGGATAATTCGACTCTTCAGGAGAAGAAAGAGAGAGCTGGAGATATTTGTTTGACTGCCAAGCACTGTGAACAGGGAGAAGAAATACCTGTTGATGATTATGTGCTTGATCAGCTCTGTGGTGATGTTGGTAATAATAATATATCCTCAATGGTACCAACAGCAGCAGATATACTACAGTCATGGAAGGATGAAAGAAGCAAAAATGGTATATTTATTTTTTGATCTAAAAAGATTGTGGAAATGGAAAATTATGTTTTTTTACTGCCATTTTTCACAGGCAGCAACAATTCATAGTGCATAAGAGTTGGCATTTTGACTAAAAACTTGAGTTTTTGATTTACATGTTTGTTGGAATGCCTTGAATCCTATCGGCTGCACGAAGGAGTGGAGTGGTTGGACTTTCTCTAGCTGAATGATTGCTTCTCCCCAATTTTCTGCTGCCTAACATTCTAGAATGTTTTTTTTCGAACATTCTAGAATGTTTTTTTAGAACATTCTAGAATGTTTTTTCTGCTGCCGGTCATCCAGCCAGCTCTTAAATTACTCCTTTCTCCTACGTGTCGACTCATTTGAAGCTTCCTTGCGGAGGAGTTGAGAGTCGGAGTCTCGGTCCTTCTCGCCGGCCTCGCCGTTGTCGAGGATGTCTGCTGAAGTTGTGCCGACATTGGCGGAAGGGAGAGGAGAGGCGGGGGCTTGGCTGTGCGGCCGATGAGCTTGTTGGTGGCACAGTTTCCAATCTAAGCTAGCCCCAGTCTATGAGGTACAGATACTTTCCCAGGGTCGCGTACCCGTATGAGATATGTTTTTGGTACTGCTACGTGATCGATACTCGATGAATACACTGGCTATTCTAGTACGACGATAGATCGTTCTGCATTTTGCGACATGGCTCAGTTTTTTCAAATTATACAAAAAATTTATCCATGTATTATAGAAAAGAAAAAATGACTTATAAATGCAATTAGTGGTGTTTGTTTACTATAGTAACAAAATGTAATACTGACTTGAGTTTCCTTTTATCGTTAGAGTTATAAAATTTTGGAGTATGCGGCGCTACATTGAATTTGTATTATTGAAATTTCTATTGAATGTAACGACTAATGAATCTCATAATGATCGTTTTAACCAAACACTATCAGTCTCTAATTGAAGTTCATACTATATTTATTTTTCTAAATTAAGAACACAAAATGAAGCGAAGCAGTGATGAAGGGCCGATGATGAGTGCAGGTGAGCCCTCGCAACAGATGAAGATGGAGGCCCGACGATCTGCGATCGGCTTCGATGTTCTCTCTAGAAGGTCGAATGAAAGAGAGATTGCGGGTTTCTAATTTTCCTTTAGGCTTAATAGGAAGCCCGCATGGAGGTTACCAAGATGGGGTCAATTAAACTCATAACTTCCAAAATTAAAACCAGTTAATTAAATCCAATACAATTAATTTGGATCTAATATTCATTCTTATTCAAATATCAAGGGTGAGACCGAGTTTGCGACTGAAGTTACGAGACGATCTGACTCATCTATTACAAGTTTCAACCGTTCGCGCGACTAAATTACTGCATGCTTATAAGAGTCCGAATAGACTCAAATTTTCGCGCAGGACTTTAACGTGTCGTCTCGATGAATTAAGTCCACCTAACGAGAAATTTCCACCCGTTGGAACTTTGAAGAATTTGATTTTTTTTGTTAATTTACTATGTATTTGAGAATTAAATGTTTTTTTAAAATTTGCTCAATATGATTTTTTTTATGTTATATATATATATATATATATATATATATATATATATATATATATATATATATATATATATATATATATATATATATATATATATATATATATATATATATATATATATATATATATATATATATATATGCATTGGCGGACCCACGTTAAGACACGGTCGGGCACGTGCCCGACCATGTTTTTCGCAAAATCCCGCTAGGCGAGGTCATTCGCATCCCTCCCATTTTTGGCGATGTCAGCCACTACGCGCCACTGGCTAGCGGCGACTTGGCGAGAGCCTCCTGTGCGACGTCGGTGAGTCGGCGTGTCGCGTGACGTGATCCCTCGTTCCCTCGCGTTCTCGCATCTGCGACTACGAGAGCGCGACTCCCTGACTCTGCAATATCTGGCGGCGGCGACGCTGTCGGTTCCGCCTTAGTCCGGTACGTAGGCAGTCTCCTACTGCCCTTCTCCCATTCGATGGAGACTGGATGTCCTACTTCCTAAACCCTACTTCATATGACCTTGTCGAAGCCTAACAGGGGAGAAGTAAGAAGTTGGTGCCAAGCCTTCATTGCTTCCGATTTCCAAGCAGCCGAATAGGGAAGATTGGAGAACCTAGTGCTTCCAAGGATGCTTTGTTTTGATTTGTTCTTTCCCTTTTAATTTCTGTCCTAATTTTAGGTTGTTGTAGTGTTGTATATATGTTGCTTTTTTTTTCTCTGTTGGTAAATCTTCAACTCAATCCTACTCTAAATTATTATGAGATAATATTCTAGACTTAAATGGTTATAGTCCTAATATTTTGGATGGGTGGTTTGCACTTGTTTGAGTTCGATTTTACTGATCTTGTTGTCCTTAATCTAGTGATTTAGGTGTAAGTTTGGGCATCCGTTGTGACTCCAAATGACAACATTAGTTGGCTAGTTGCTCTCTTTGTAGATAAATGAAGTTGTTTTCTTCAACTAATTATGAGTATATATTACATGATTATTTTGTTGTTGTTTTACCTTCTTCTAAGTGCTCAATTTCACGAGGCATTTCTTTTCTTTTTCTGCTTTGTTTAAATCAACTGCAATCTACTAGAGAGAGCTTCTGTTTGGGACTTGGGAGAAGAAGATCCAATCAACTTAGATCTTTTCATTTACAAAAATTATCGACTTCATATTTAGAATTGATTTATTTTCATGCATTAGTTCATCTTTTTCAAACATATTTATGATTCATTATACATAAAATTTTTTATCACTATAGTTCTCATATTAAAAGATATTTTACTTATATTTCCAATTTTATTTTGAAATTGAATATGTTACAAATTTATTGTGCCCGGGCGTCCCTAAAATCCTAATTCCGCCACTCTATATATGTATATATATATATATATATATAACAAACTGTACATGAAGCAATATAGATCTTGACCTGCATATATATGTTGGAAACGTGTATGGGCTCCCGCTCAATCCCAACTCCACTAACAACTTCACTCGACACCACAACTCAACACCCAATCCGAGACCACCGCCTCAAACCGCGCAACCTCCCTCCTATTAGGCGAGTACCACCTCGCGCGAGCGAGCTCCCGCCTCCACGCGCGAACACAACCCAGCGAGGTCGCCTTCAACACCTTGCGCCTAGACCACCAGGCGAGACTGCACCCCACTCGCGGCTTGACCACCCAACTCGCGTGGCGAGGTCCGTCTACTCGCGCGACCACGATGCCAACGAGCTGTTGCTACTCGCTTGGCGAGTTCCTCCTGCGCGAGCTCCTCCTGCGAGAGCTACTACTGCGCGAGCTGCACAAACCGCGAGTTCCCTCTCGCGGCGAGCTCACCAAACCGCACGGCTTCAACTTCTACCCGCCCGGACAGAAAAACACATCAGCGCTGCAGCGCTCCTCTCTCTCTAAAGCTGGAACAGGAATATGAAAAGTTCTCTCTCTATATCATCAATCAAAAAGGATACAAAGGGGGGCCTATATATAGGCAAAGCAAAACAAAGAAAACCTCTCTCCTAATAATTACAACTTCTCACCTACCCATTTAATACAACCTCTCTCATATTCATTACATACTCTCTCTCCTATTCATTAACACATAAAATAATGTCAAAACACAAGTTTGACTTGGTCAAACAAAGACCAAATCCAACACACTCCCCCTCAAACTTGGCAGATCATGCCGAGTTTGCTTTTCAACTTCAGGAACGTCTCTACTTTCAAAGCCTTAGTGAAGATGTCCGCAACCTGCTCTCCGGTTGGGCAATACACCACCTCCACTGTCTTCTGCTCCACTTGTTCACAGAGGAAATGGTACCTTGTCTCGATGTGCTTGCTCCTCCCATGTAGCACCGGGTTCTTCGCGAGCTGGATGACTGACATGTTGTCCACAAACATGGTCATAGGCCCATCCACTTCATGATGCAACTCCTGCAGGAGATTCCTTAGCCAAATAGCTTGGCAGGTACAGGCCGCCGCTGCGATGTACTCTGCCTCACAAGATGATAGGGCGATCGTTGACTGTTTCTTCGAACTCCATGAGAACACTCTTGTTCCCATATTGAAAGCGTACCCGGAAGTACTCTTCCGGTCATTGACATCTCCTCCATAATCACTATCTGAGTACCCAACCAGCTTCAACTCCTTGCCCTTAGAGTATTTCAGTCCATGACCTCTTGTCCCATTTATGTATCTCAGGATCCTCTTTACAGCTATGAAGTGATCCTCCTTTGGCTCCTCCATGTGTCTGCTTGCCACCCCGACTGCGTACATGATGTCTGGTCGGGTGAAGGTCAAGTAGCGTAGACTCCCCACCAAACTTTTGAATAAAGTGGAGTCTACCGCTCCTTCCCTTGATTCCTTGCTCAACTTCAGTCCAGGGTCGGCAGGAGTGGAGATAGGCTTGCTGTTCTCCATCCTGAACTTCTTTAGGATCTCCTCCGCATACTTCTTTTGTGATATGAAGATCCCTTCTTCTCCCTGCTTCACTTCCACTCCCAAGAAATAGTTCAGCTCTCCCAAGTCCGTCATCTCGAACTCTTTCTTCATCATTCCCCGGAACTCTTCATACATCGCAGTGTTGTTCCCTGTGAAGATCATGTCATCCACGTAGAGACACACTATCATCATGTTGCCCTCCTTATCCACCTTGGTGTAGAGTGCATACTCATGTGGACACTTCTGATAGCCATGCTTCTGCAGGTAAACATCTATCCTTCCGTTCCAAGCTCTTGCTCCTTGCTTTAGTCCATACAATGCCTTGTCTAGCTTGCAAACCTTCCTCTCCTGTCCTTTCACCACGTACCCTGGAGGCTGCTCGATGTACACATCTTCCTCTAGGTAGCCGTTCAAGTAAGCAGAGACCACGTCCATCTGCATTATCTTCCAGCCATGATGAGCCGCTAGCGCGATGATCAACCGGATGGTGTCTATCCGCGCTACAGGGGCGAAAACCTCATCATAATTTATTCCGCGGACTTGGCGGTAGCTCTTCACAACGAGCCTTGCCTTGTGTTTCTCCACGCCTCCGTCTTTATTCTTCTTCACCTTATATACCCATTTCACCCCGAGGGGTTTGTGGCCTGCAGGTGGATCTACCAGTTTCCAGGTGTCGTTCTTCTTGATGGAGGCGATCTCCACATCCATCGCCTTTCTCCAAGTTTTTTCTTTGGCGGCTTCTTCATAAGAGCACAGCTCAACATCTGCAAATAGATAGTATAAAGAAAAATTATTAAGTACCGACGCCGTCTCCTCATAGATATCATACAACCTCCTCATCCGAGGTTGAGTACGGTTATCTTTACTTCCACTTGTGCTAGCTCCACCTGAGCTACCACCACTTGTACTTGCTCCACTTGAGTAAGGGGTGAGAGCTCCCCTTGAACCTCTGCTAGGTGGTGATGGTGGCTCAACTCCACCCATCTCGGCTTCAGCCTCTTCTCCACCTTCCTCCTCATCATCCTCGTAGAACATCCCCTTGATGCCTCTCGTTGCTTCATCCCAGCTCCAGCTACTTCCTTCTTCAAACACCACATCCCTTGAGATGATGGCCTTCTCCGTCACCGGATTATACAACTTGTAAGCCTTTCTTGCAGGAGCGTAGCCTACAAAGATACACTTCTCGCTCCGGTCATCCAGCTTCTTCCTCCTCTGGTCCGGGACGTGGGCATAAGCCACACCCCTGAAAACCCTTAGGTGCTTCACACTGGGCTTCCACCCGCTCCAAGCTTCGAATGGAGTCTTGAACTTCACACTCTTTGTTGGACAACGGTTCAGCACGTACACTGCCACTTGCACCGCTTCCGCCCAGAACTTCTTCGGCAACCCCTTTCCCTTCACCATACTCCTCGTCATGCTCATGATGGTGAGGTTCTTCCTCTCTGCCACGCCATTCTGCTGAGGCGAGTATGCCGCCGTCAGCTGATGAGAGATCCCCCATTGCTTACAGTACTCGTCAAACAGCCTGGAGGTGTACTCCCCACCCCTATCCGTTCTGAGCACCTTCAGCGATTGACTACTCTCTTTCTCAGCCATCGCCTGGAACTCCTTGAACTTGTCAATTGCCTCAGCCTTCTCCCTTAGGAAATAAACCCAACACTTCCTGTTGAAGTCGTCAGTGAAGGTAATGTAGTACTTGCTTCCACCTATTGAAGTAGTATCAAACGGACCAGCGATATCCGAGTGAACTAACTCCAACGGCCTTGTTGCTCTCCGGGACTTGCCACCCTCAAAAGTTTCTCTCCTCTGCTTCCCCTTCGTGCATGCCTCACAGACCCTATGAGGAGGTGTGATCATCGGCAATCCATCCACCATCTTGGAACCTCACAGTAGCTTCAGGCTTGTGAACCTCAGATGTCCCATCTGGTGATGCCACAACCAAGCTTCCCCTTCTTCTCCTGTCTTCGCAAGACATGTCGTCTCCTTGGCATCCATACTTAGTGGGAAGAGGCGGTTCGTCGCCATCTTCACTCTCACCACTTCTTTTCCTTGACTATCCTTCATAGCTAAGGTGTTATCCCTCAGTAGGACATGATAGCCCTTCTCTATCAGCTGCCCAAGACTTAGGATGTTGCTTCTCAAGCCTGGCACATAGAAGACATCGTTGATCTGTATCTCCTTCCCATTCATCGTAACTGCTATCACTCCTCTTCCTTCCACAGATATCTTTGAGGCGTCGCCAAAACTGACTTCACCCCCATTTTCCTCAAGGCTGGTGAACAACTCCTTATCTCCACACATGTGGTTACTTGCGCCAGTATCCAAGTACCACACCTCGTTCCTCCCTCCTGCAGCGCCTTGGATGGTAAGGAACATCATCGGGTCGCCACCCGTGTTGCTTGCTTCCGCATAGTGGTTGGCATCTCCTCCCTTCTTTGGAGCCCAACAATCGTAGCTCATATGTCCGAACTTGTTACAGTTGTAACATTGAATTTGGGACATATCTCCTCTTCCTCTTCCTTGACCTCTTCCCTGGTCCCTTCCTTGTCCTCTACATTGGTCTCTCCCTTGGCCTCTTCCTCTTCCTCCTCCATCGTGTCTCCAACCCTGAGGTTAATCTACCTCCTTCTGGTTGTACTGGTTTCTTCTGAAGTCTCTTCCACCTCTTCCTCCTCTACCTCTTCCTCGGTAGCCTCGGCCACGCTGATTTCCTCTTCCTGAGCTCTCCCCAAAGTTCAGCTGAGTCTGGAGTGCTTTTCCTAAGCCACTCGACTCCTCAGCATCCTGTAGCATGATGTACTCATGGGCTTGCAGCGAGGCAACGAGCTCATCTACCGTCATCTCGGTGAGATCCTTCGACTCCTCTATGGCTACTACCACGTGCCTGAACTTCTTGGACATAGACCTCAGGAGTTTCTCCATGAAGCTAACATCATCTATCGTTTCCCCATTCCTCTTCATCTCGTTTGTGAGCGTCCGTAAACGTGTCACGTAGTCACCCACCTTCTCCGAGCTTTGCATCCTCATCACCTCATACTGAGCTCGGAGGGATTGCAACTTAACTTTCTTTGCTTTATCCACCCCCTGCATGGAGCGTTGCAGTATCTCACATGCTTCTCTCGATGTCCCTGCATCGGAGATCTTCTCAAATGTTGCCTCATCAACTCCCTGGTACAATAGGAATAGGGCCTTCTTGTCTCGCTTCTTCGCTTCCCTCAATGCCGTCTTCTGAGCGTTAGTCAACGCTGCCTCCGCTTCAGCAGTAAGCACCTCGACTCCCTCTTCAACCATCTCCCATAACTCTTTGGAGGCGAGTAGCACTCGCATTTGTATACTCCAATTCTCATAGTTGGTCTTCGTCAGCTTGGGGACCTGCCCCGACATTCCACTTCCCATCTCCATCTCTTCTTATCACGAGACCTTCCGAGCAAACTCCCAGGGGATCCAACCTCCCTCTGATACCACTTGTTGGAAACGTGTATGGGCTCCCGCTCAATCCCAACTCCACTAACAACTTCACTCGACACCACAACTCAACACCCAAACCGAGACCGCCGCCTCAAACCGCGCGACCTCCTTCCTATTAGGCGAGTACCACCTCGCGCGAGCGAGCTCCCGCCTCCACGCGCGAACACAACCCAGCGAGGTCGCCTTCAACACCTTGCGTCTAGACCACCAGGCGAGATTGCACCCCACTCGCGGCTTGACCACCCAACTCGCGTGGCGAGGTCCGTCTACTCGCACGACCACGACGCCAACGAGCTGCTGCCACTCGCTTGGCGAGTTCCTCCTGCGCGAACTCCTCCTGCGCGAGCTCCTCCTGCGAGAGCTACTACTGCGCGAGCTGCACAAACCGCGAGTTCCCTCTCGCGGCGAGCTCACCAAACCGCACGGTTTCAACTTCTAACCGCCCGGACAGAAAAACACACCAGCGTTGCAACGCTCCTCTCTCTCTAAAGCTGGAACAGGAATATGAGAACTTCTCTCTCTATATCATCAATCAAAAAGGATACAAAGGGGGGCCTATATATAGGCAAAGCAAAACAAAGAAAACCTCTCTCCTAATAATTACAACTTCTCACCTACCCATTTAATACAACCTCTCTCATATTCATTACATACTCTCTCTCTTATTCATTAACACATAAAATAATGTCAAAACACAAGTTTGACTTCGTCAAACAAAGACCAAATCCAACAATATATAACTGTTATGAAATTGCGCTACTTGCGCATAGCTCAAGTTGGCTTGTATATAATTATTGTCTATATATATAATAATTAGCTTCTACATTTCTGTATTTTATCCTCTTCATGCAGCACCCACATTTCTGTATTTTATCCTCTATCTTCATGCAGTACCCTCATGAAACCTGCAGTGCTTGGTGGTCCTTGCCGCCGGTGGTGACGCTGATTGCTTCTCCCACTGCATGCAGGCTGGGTGAAAATAACCTTAAGATTCAGCAGCTGCACAATTAGGTTGTTGATGGTGGTTGCTTGTGATTGTGTTTGCTGAGCAGCCTCCTCATCCTTAATATATTGCAATAAAAAAGAAACAATTAGTCTAAAATTAAAGTACTTTTACGTACATATAATTTACAATATTGTAAATTATATACTTACAAGAAAATTATATGTACGTAAAAGTACTTCAATTTTAGACTAATTGTTTTTTTTTTATTGCAATAATTTAAAGATGAGGAGATTGCTCAGCAAACACAATCACAAGCAACCACCATCAACAACCCAACTGTGCAGCTGGTGAATCTTAAGATTATTTCCACCCAGCCTGCCTGCAATAGGAGAAGCAATCAGCGTCACCACCGGCGGGAAGGACCACCAAGCACTGTAGGTTTCATGAGGGTGTTGCATGAAGATAGAGGATAAAATACAGAAATGTGGGTGCTGCATGAAGAGGATAAAATACAGAAATGTAGAAGCTAATTATTATATATACAAACAAAAACTATATACAAGCCAACTTCGGCTATGTGCAAATTGCGCAATTTCATTACAGTTATATATATGCAGGCCAAGATCACATACAGTTTGTTATACATCCAACTATATATATATATATATATATATATATATATATATATATATATATATATATATATATATATATATATATATATATATATATATATATATATATATATAGATAGATAGATAGTTGGATGTATTATTAAAAGAGATAGATGAAAAGATACAAACTTTGTTGTCCTGATGTAATTAAAACATATATAGTTATATGTTGCATGTATTGAGTACATGATCAAATTTTATATATCCATAAACCATAATCCATAATCCATAATCTTGGGGGATCCCGCCCCCAATATGAGGCCGGGGCGGGTGTCGGCCTCCCGCTGCACTCGCCCCCTGGAATGGGGCCGGGGCGAGTGTCGGCCTCCCACCGCACTCGCCCCCCAAGAGTACACCAAGCACTAGCAAGCTAAGCAAGTCTTTCATCCTCCTACTAAAATATCATGCAGATTAACAATAAATTTGACTCCAAGAGTGCAAAACCACCTAAAAGCTTACAAATGTGTAGCAAGTCTTATGCCTTGCTTGGGGACCCAGCTCCACGAATATGGGGTTGCACAGTATCAGTGAGAGAGGAGTTAGTTGTGCTCAATCACAGAAGTTTGCTAGTACTTTGAAAGTTTCTTGTAAACCAGAGTTACAACAATGAAAGACGGTTATGCAAGAGGTCTTGAAATTGAGCTTCTCACACAGACCAACTTTAAGAAGCGGAGGTCTTGTATGACGAACTATCTTCTAGGCGAGGACCTTTGGGAGGTCATCTGTGGAGACGACAGACAAGAGGTAGTTGCTACTGGAGGAAATTTTGAGGTAGTGAGGGTTTGGAGGAGAACGAATGCGAGACAGAGTTCACTCTGAAGCGGACAATCTCACAGGAGCTCTTCGACCACATAATTGGATGTAGGTCGGCTGCTGAGATTTGGACGTCCTTGGATGACCTAGTCAATAAGAAGAATATAACTCGACTACAATTTCTGGATAATAAGTTGAAAAAAGCAACTCAAGGAGAGCTATCCATGTCATCTTTCTTCTTAATGATGAGGAATCTATGTGCTGAAATTTCAACATTGGACCAGGATGAGCCTATCTCAGAGGAAAAGTTGAAGAGGCACATTATTCGCGGGTTGCAGAAGTAGTATGTTGTCTTTGTTACTTCTGTACAAGGATGGGCCAATCAGTCATCTTTACTTGAGTTGGAGAATCTGTTGGTCTCGCAAGAGAGCTTAGCAAGGCAGATGACTGGATGCACTATCTCAAGGGGAGATAATGAGGTTCTTTATTCTGGGAAGAAGATGAGATGAGATAGTAAGAAGAAGACACATGTAGAAGATGGTCCATCTACTTCATTACAGCAGGAAATGAGCAAGGCTCCTAAGTAGGATGGAGGTAGGACGAGAGGATCAAGATGCTACAGGTGCAATAAGCTTGGTCATATCAGGAAGGACTGCAGAGTTAATCTTCAGCTGGGGCATGCTGCAGGAAAAGGAGAAGTTGAATCCATGGAAGATGAAGATGGATGGGGGAATGCATTCATGGCAGACATATCTGCAACAAGTGTTCATGTCATGGCCTCTGTCAACTTCAAGGATCATTGGTTCGTTGACTTGAGGTATGTACATCATCTCACCGGGCACGAGTCGAAGTTTTCTTCTCTATAGCCATACTAATGTAATGATGTTATTATTAATACTTATGATAAAGTGCGTGCAATTGAGAGGGAGATTACAATTTTTTTAGGCAGTGATAAGGAGCCACTCACTTTACAGAGTGTTTATAACATGCCTGAAATGAAGAAAAACCTGTTCTCCATGACCAACGCTATAGATGTTGGGTATCACGTTTTGTTTGGCCCAACAAAAGTGAAAGTTCTCTGTAATGTGTCAAAGGTGAAAGCTGACGTGACTTATATTGGGAGGAGAGTGAAAGACTTATTTGTGTTGTCAACAAGCTCTTATGTTGATAAGATGAGATCCAACAATAGTATGGTTATCTGTCATGAAAGCCTGGGACATGTCGGGATGGACAAGCTGAAGGTTATATCGGTAAGAGGTCTGGTGAAAGATCTATCTAGTCTTTCATCTCTCGTCGATCATCATGTTTGTGCCGTGTGTCAGTATGGAAAGACTCATCGTCTTCCATTTGACAAGTCCTTATCTAGGTACAATACACTGTTGGAATGCATCAATGATGACCTGATGGGACCGACCATCACCCCCAGTCTTGAAGGTTGCCGATATATGTTGGTTCTGCTTGATGATTTCACTAAATATATTTGGGTATATTTCGTGAATGAATAATAGAGGAGAGTTCACTTCAAACGAGTTCATCAACTTCTGCAGAAAGCAAGGAATTTAGAGGGAGTTTTTTTGTGCACATACTCTACAATAGAATGATATTACAGAGAGGAAGATCCTCTATCTGGTAGAGACCTGCAAGAGTTGGCTTCACTCCAAAGGAATTCTAAGGGTTTTTTGGGCAGAGGGAATGACCTGCGGAGCTTATGTGAACAACCAGATATCGTTGAGCCACAACAACATAAAGTCTCTATATGAGCTCATGTTAAAGGAGAAGCCTAGCATGACACACCTTCGGGTGTTTGGATCCACCTACTGCGTGCACGTTCTAAACGTGCACATGACGAAGCTGGATGCAAAGACTAGGAAGCTTATCTTCATTGAATATGATTCGCAGAAGAAAGGTTGGAAGTGCATGGACACTGAGACAAAGAAGTTTGTTATCTCGAGGGATATAGTATTTAACGAACTAACGTTATATCAAGGTAGTGACTCTGCGAAACTACAGGAGAGCAGGGTGGATGGATGGCAAGAGGAAGCTGTTCGGGATCTTCTAGTGGAGCTGTCTGTGTCTCCAAGAGCTCCGACTACATCTAGCTTGGGGGTGGGTGCTTCTAGTTTAGGAAGTAGGGGAAGCGATGCTCTTAGTTTGCCTGGGAGAAGAGCTGATGCAGAAGAAGCAGTTGGTGTGGTGGATCAGGTCCAGCCCTTGAGGAGATTGAAGATAACCATTATTCCACCAGTTCAGTACAGGGACGGGAACATGGTGAGCTTTGTCTCATATTTTTTTGTAGGTCATCTTGTCAAGCGGGAGTAGTCATGCTTTGAGAATGCCATTGGGATTAAAGAATGAGAAGATGTCATGGATGAGAAGATGACCGCCCTCAGGAAGAATAAGACCTGAGAACTTGTATCCAAGGTCGATTACATGACTCAAGTAACCTGCAAGTGAGTTTATAAACTCAAGGAGAAGTATGACGGTAGCATAGAGTGCTATAAGGCTTACATATAACTCAAAGGTTCTCACAACAGTACGAGGAAGACTATGAGGAGATGTTTAGTCCGATGGCCAATATGACTTCAGTACAGGTGGTGATTGCTTTGGCGGCTTGCCAAGGGTGAAAGATTTGACAACTCGACGTTAAGAATGTTTTCTTATGGGGATATTGACAAGGATATCTTAATTGTTCAGCCACCTGGTTATATTTTTGAAGAACATCCAGGACAGTCTGTAAGTTCAAGAAGACCCTTTATGACTTGAAGCAGACACCTCAGGGATGGTACGGGAAGATTGTAGAACACCTCCATTTCTGTAGATATTTTGCTTCGGATTCTGATTCAAGCATGCTTGTTAAGAAGAATGAGGAGCTTTAAGTCTTGGTATTACTGTAAGTTGACAATATGATTGCCACTAAGAAATCGGAAGAGTAAATAGCTAGGCCTAGGGCGGAGCTAGCTATCAGATTCGAGATGAAGGATCTTGGGGGCTCCATCATTTCCTTGGTCTCGAGGTGTAGAGGAAAAAGGGTAGTGTGCTCGTTTCCCAAAAAGGCTATGCAGAGCGGATCATTAAACAATTCAGCATGCGGGAGGGGAAGAACAGCTCTACTCTACTGGAGGTTGGTCTAAAACTTTGGTGTGATGAGGGAAAGGTTCTTCCAGATCCCTTGGTGTTCCGGGATCTAGTTGGGTGTCTCATATACTTGACGATTATAAGGTCTGATATCTCTTATGTTGTGGGCCGAGTAAGTTGGTATATGCAGGAGTCGTGGAAGCCTCATTTGGTAGAGGAAAAGAGCATTTTGTAGTATAAAAAATCCACCTCGGATATGGGTATCTTTTATAAGAGGTACACAGGCTTCAACCTGCATATTTATATAGATGTTGATTATGAGGGAGATACCGACGATCAGAAGTCGACGTCTGGTTACGTCTTCTCGTGCGGATTGACTGCTATTTAGTGGTTCAGCAAGAAGCAAGATTCAGTATCTGTCCCCACTACTGAAGCGGAATACAAGGTGTCTGTCTTGGTAGCTCAGTAAGTCATCTAACCGAGGAGGTTGGTGGAGGACATCCATGAGGAGGTGCGAGATTCAACTCTACTACGCGGTGACAATGAGAGTGCTCTCAAGCTGGTTATTAATACAGTTTGTCACGTGAGGAGAAAACACATTGAGATTGAGCATCACTTCGTTCGGTGAAGTTGCTGGAGGGATCTCTGATGGTGGAATACGTGTAGAGCCAAGACAATGTCACTGACATCTTCATGAAGCTGCCGTCAAAGGGACCATTTGTGCGGTTACGGGGACTACTCGGGCTGACTTTCACTTCTCACTTCAAGGGGGGAGTGTTGAAATTATTGAAGTAGGAAGTGGGAGGTCGGGATGGTGTGGACCGCACAGACCGCCGAGACCGCGCGTAGTTAGCGCAGACAAGTGTGGAGGATAACCAGGTTCTTGTCTATAATTATTTTGCGCAGTCAGTCTTGCAGGTTCCCTGGAGCGTAACTATGCTGTTAGACTTAGCTAACCGTAGACAACACAGTTTTGTATGTGAGACCGCAGAGTCCGCTCAGTCTTGGGATTCTCTGGATCGAGGAGCCGCGTGGTTTGTATTGGGAAGGAGGTTTAGGCCGCGTCGACTTCTGTATTTGCGCTGGGTGCATTTTTCGGTTCTTGGCGGCGGCATGGTTCTCTGTCCGCGCGGTCTATTTCTAGAGACCGCTGATGTAGTGGACTTGGACAAATTGTCCAAGTGTCTAGTCCGGATTGGTTGCCTAAGTCGGGTGTCCGCTTGGGGTGTGCGGCTTATTTCTCAAGTCGTCAGGTTATTCGCAACTTGGCTTGTAGTCCATTGTTGCTTGTCTCAGTTTGTCAGGGGGGTCATTCTATCGCTTATGGGTGGTGACCGCACTCCCCTATTTGCCTATAAATAGGGGCCCCGGCTCGTCATTATAAACCAGAACATTGAGAACTTAACTCGATTCTTGAACTTGCGGTTAGATTTTGTTAACCGCGCGTCTAAGTGAAGTTGGCTTGTGCTGTGCAGACTGTGCGGCTAGTACCGAGCGACTAGGCAACTAGTATTGGCGATTTGTCAGTGGGGGCTCAACGTGGTTTAGTTCGCGGATCGTAGTTTTTGGTTTACCAGTAGGTCGCGGTTTGTGTGACTAGAAATCTTCTTTCTCGAGAGTTTGCAGATAGTTCAATAAGGCAGTTCGCCCAGTCTCAGTGGGTTGACTGTTTCCCAGTTCAATTCAGCAGTATTTGCTCGCACGGTTTTTGCGGATAGTCGATCTTGTGTTCATGCGTGCAGAGTTGCGGATAAGTTTATCTCTAGTAGTTGCTCAATAAGCTGCTTGCCGATTTCTGATCCGGCGAATAGACGGTTTGGCGGATAGGCGGCTTTAGCTCGCAATTTGCAGCGAGACTGTCTCGGTGTTCTGTCCGGCCAGCTTGCTCTTGTCTTGTTGTTATCTATTTTGTTAGTTCCATCGGGTGCATTGTACAATCATGTCTCGTAATGTATACCTTGCTTTGTAAAGAAAATAGTGGTTATTGCAATTTCAGCTCTTGTTCTTCTACTAGTTCTGATTTATTTGTGTTGATTGATTGAGCGTTCCTACGACCTCTCCCGGATTCACAAAATTTTGGCACGTACTTTAAGTATTTCATTTACCTTTCATTGATGCACAAATTTTAATCAATTTCAAATATGTTTACAGTAATGGACAGATCCAGGAAGTTTGATTTGGGGGTCGGGGCAATCAAAGGCGAAGAAATATTTTTTGATGATCAATGGATATACCAACATTTTCATATGTAGATGTATCATAATTAGGTCACAAACAAAGAATTATTTCTTATTGCATCTGATATGGGCACTCTCAATTTATAGTAATTTCGGGCTGCAGATAGTCGGAATTCCTACATCCCCCCACTAACTTAAATGGGGTCATGGGGGCTATGTGGGGTTTACCAATGTCAACCCCACTAACTCCATGACAAAACCACCCTTAACCACATTGTGCACTCCACATGGCGAAACCACCGCACTAGTGGGTCCGCCACGCACCACACGCGCACAGCCGGGCACCGCCGCACGACCCTTTGGTCTCGTGTACTCTTAGGGTGTAGTAAAGAGGACACTATCAAAATAAGTACAATTACAAGCATTGAATAAAGAAGATACCGTATCGTGCTGAAATTGACGATGTTTCTTTCAGAGATTCGGAAGAATTGTAGATTTGGGGATATCGTATCGTATTTGGCTTGAGCTATCAAAAACCCCATCCCCTTAAATACAGGTGAACCTAAGGCACAATAGAACATCATCTTACAAATGCTGGAGCCATAAAATTAATCATACATCTTGCAGATGTATGGTAATAAGATGTATGGTAATAAATAGTTTAATTTATATAACAATGACAAAAATTATTGTAAAGAACAAAAAAAATATAAAGAGCAATAATTTAATATTTAATCAACACTTACATAACAAAATTATGTTGGGATTGCGCTCTAAACCTCATGTATTTTATCTTAATACATAAAAGAATGATCGAGGAGAATTTCTTATAATCATATTCGTGTTCTACTCATTTTATCATCAACATCTCTAATTTATAGAGAATGGTTTTTAATGCATTAGATTTTAAGAAAACTTGGTGCATGAATATTGATAATATATTTTCTCATTTATTTTATTTTCGTGGATCTACAGAGTAAATGACTATATAATAGTATATAGTATGTATGAAAAGAAAATTGTTTTTTTTTTTGCATAAAATAAATTTAATTATCTAGTTTGGCTTTAGTAACATAATTATTAGATGTTAATCTTAGATTTTTGTTGACATAATTTTTTTTGAAAGTCACGAAAGCTTATACTTTATCTTAAATTTAACAAAAGTTTTAATAGAACAAACATGCTGGCTTCATAGTCCATAAACAATTAAATTTGTGGGCACTAAAGCCATAGTTGTCAAAGCATGTACAAGATTTTGAATAGGTGGGCGGCAACATTAATGTTGGGGTTCAGCCCCTAAAGAGTTGGAAGACTTAGGCTCCGTTTGGGGAGACTTATTTTCACCGGTCAAGCGGTCACGACCGCATGAATCGGACCTTAATTAAGTCCTGGTTCATGCGGTCGTGACTGCTTGACCGGTGAAAATAAGTCCTCCCAAACGGGGCCTTAGAATGCAGATTTGGTCTCAGCAATCTCGACGACATCTCGGCGGTCACGACGATACCGTCGAGACTGGTTTCAGTGATCTCGTTGATATTATCGTGATGGTGGCTGTCTGCTAGGTGTCGTTATCATGATCCCAGACAGCTCTGTTTCGCTGTGATGAGGTGGCAGATGGCAGTTGGTTCTTAAAATGATGCAATTATTGCTGTCAGATTGCTTGGTGCTTGATTCAAGGGCTATGATTGCATTGTCTTTTGTCCTAAATAGGTCTCATCCTATTCCTGAGGGGATTATGCTTCAAGTTTGCCGCCGTCAAGGAGTAACTGTGTGTCTCTCTCATTATTGCTGTCAGAGGAGTCCTTCGGGTTCAAGAACAATTGTTTCTTAGATTAGTACTTTGTCTTCTCTATAAATGTTTTTGCTCTCATTCACATCTTCAGTTACCTTAAGAGTTTTAGACGAGAGATCTGAAGTTTTGTGTTCTTTTGTGGAAGAGAAGTTTTCTACTGAAATTTGAGAGGAGGATTCAATCTGGGAATCCAGTGGGGGGGGGGGGGGGATCTAGGTTGGGCAAACCTAGAATATTTGATGTAATTCTTATTCTTTTGATAGTGGATTGTTCAAGTGTCTCGTCCCGTGGTTTTTCCCTCATTGATTGAGAGAAGATTTTTCACTTAAAATTTGTGTTCTCTAGTTGTGTGTTTTTCTTTTGCCGTTTATCTTGTGTTTTATTCTTCTTGGAAGCCTGGTGCGCAAGTGCGGAATGAGATATCTTGTTTTCCCAACATGATATCAAAGCTAGGTTTGTCTCGGACCATAGAGCTGTTAGAGAAGATGGAGTAGAGCACAAGAATGAATATCATGAATGGCAAGAACTGGAGTATTTGGAAGTTGTGAATGGAAGATATGTTGTATTGCAAGGATCATCGACCAGATGGAGGCCATGAAGATCACTTTGGGGGACGAGCTGCAAGCATTGATGGTTCTTAGCTCTTTACCAGAGAGTTGGGAAACTCTTGTTGTATCATTGAGCAATTCGGCGTCGGAATGTGTTGTGTCGATGAAGATGATGACGAGATGTCTTTTGAACGAGTAGCTAAGGAGGAAGGATTCTGAAGTCTCAACATCAGATGCTCTCCTTATGGAGGGAAGTGTTGGACCCGATGTTTCACATTCTCTGTGTCTGAGAATATCAACTCACAGGTTGTATTTGATCATGTCTTGTGTTGATAGAGTGCGCGGGTTGACAAGTGCAAGCAAAGAAAAAGAAGACTCATATGGATACTACCGCCGAGCGATAGAAGTTATCGCGGGGCAGTAGTGGTGAATTAATTCGACAGAGCGCTCGGGAAGCTATCGCTCCGCGCTAGTCCTACCGCTCGCGCTAGCTCACTCAACACCGCGATGAGAGCGTTGAGACAAAAAGCGTTGAGTGGGAGCTACCTCCAGGCGCTACCTTCAACCATGCCGCTCTAGCTCACTTAACGCCGCGTTGAGAGCGTTGAGACAAAAAGCGTTGAGTGTGTCGAGACAATGGCGCTGATGTTGAAACCGAGAAATCGGTCTTTGTGGAGTTCGGGGTCCCTAAAAAGGGGTGACCTCACACTTACTGCACTCGAGCGAATGTCATGGACCAAAGGCTCAGGAAACTAGGAACATACCCTCAGCTCTAACGTGGAGGTCCCACCTCACACCCGGAAGACCTTGGAGATCTCCCCCTCCCTAGCCAATGCTGAGCTAGGTGCCTTGGAGGATGAATAGAGAGGATGAATAAGTCTTGCCCTCCAAGGCACCCATAAGGGTCTATTTATAGTTTTCTGTGAATGGCTTGCAAATAACATATCTCCGCTGTCCCAAAATTACTGAACTGCCCCCGAGTTGGCCTGCCAACAGCCAAATCCCACTGTTCTAAGCAGCTAATCGCAGTCCACCAAGGGCAGTCCCTCAAGCCGGGCGAGTGGCGGCCTGGCGAGCTGCGGCTTGGGCGAGACACGGCCTGGTGAGGAGCGGTCTGGCGAGCTGGTGGCCTGGCGAGCTGCGGCCTGGGGAGCTGTGGTTTGGGCGAGACGCGACCTGGCGAGACGGCGGCTTGGCGAGCTGGCGGCCTGGCGATCTGCGGCCTGGCGGTGCTGAAGGCTAATTTGGTTCCCAAGTATGTCTGTACCCTCATCCACTCCTTAGATGTGAAATGCCTGTAACGATCTGATACGATGGACTTTGACACTCCGTGAAATCGGACCACTTGCTCTAGGAACATTCTGGCCAGGATATCCACTCCGTCACCATGTCGATTTGGAATGAACCGCGCTACCTTGGTGAGTCGATCTACGACCACCCAAATTGAGTCATTCCCAGCGCGGGATCGAGGTAGGCCGTGGACGAAGTCTATGGAGATATCTTCGAACTTCCATTCTGGTATCGACAGGGGCTGTAATAGGCCTCCTGGACTACCGCATTCGGCTTTAACCTTCTGACAGGTCTGACACTGGGCCACGAAGTTGGTGACATCTCTTTTCATTCCAGGCCAATAAATGGTCCTGCGCAGGTCCACGTACATCTTAACTACTCCCGGGTGAATCGAGTACCTGGACTGATGGGCCTCTTGCAAAATTACTTCACGAATTCCTCCAGTAGCGGGAACGAATATGTGATGCTTGAATTGTAGAATCCCGTCATGCAGATTATAATCCTCCTGTGCCCCTCCTTGTAGAGATCGGATGATCGACATTACCTCTAGGTCGATCTTCTGGGCTTCACGTATCTGATCTCGGACGTCGAATTAGATCTCCATCTAATACAGCTGAGAATAGTACTTTTCCGGGTCTCTTCGGGCAACTAGGGTAATCTCCATGTCTATCAAGGACTGGAATAGTTCCTTAGGGATCTGCTCCATCCAACTCCCGGCTATCGCAGGCTGGCGGCTCAAGGCGTCAGCGACTATGTTAGCTTTCCCGGTGTGATATTGGAGAGCGAAATCGTAATCGCATAGGAATTCTAGCCATCGGCGCTGCCAGAGATTTAGCTCTTTCTGCGTGAAGATATATTTGAGGCTCTTGTGATCGGAGAAGATCTCACCTCTTACTTCGTACAGATAATGCCTCCATATTTTAAGGGCGAAGATGACAACGCCCAACTCCAAATCGTGTGATGTGTAATTTAATTCGTGCAGCTTTAATTGCCGAGACGCATAGGACACTACCTTGTCATGCTGCATTAGAACAGCTCCCAATCCCTTCAGGGAGGCATCAGTGTAGATTTTGAATCGCTCAATCCTTGTGGGAATCATAAGGATTGGCGCAGAAGTTAGCCGCTTCTTCAGTTCGATGAACGCAGCCTCGCACTCCGACGTCCATCGGAATGTGATGTCTTTCTTGGTGAGGGCAGTTAAGGGTAGGGCAATCTTGGAAAAGCCTTCGACGAACTTCATGTAGTATCCGGCAAGACCGAGAAAACTCCGGATGTCCGCAGCCGTCCTGAGTGGCGGCCAATTTTGTACTGCCTGGATCTTGGCTTGGTCTACTGCCACTCCTTCCTTGTTTATCGTGTGACCCAAGAATCCAACTTCTTCTAGCCAAAACTCGCACTTACTGAATTTGGCGAAGAGAGAGTGCTCCCGGAGTTTTAATAGCACCATCTGCAGGTGTCGAGTATGGTCCGTCTTGGTCTTTGAGTAGATTAGGATGTCGTCTATGAAGACGATGACAAAGTGATCCAGGAAGGGTTCGAAGACTTTATTCATCAGGGCAATGAAGGTAGAGGGCGCGTTGGTGAGCCCGAAGGGCATCACTAGGAACTCATATAGACCGTATCGGGAACTGAAGGCAGTCTTAGGAATATCTTCCTCTCGGATTCGAAGCTGATAATAGCTGGATCTCAGGTCCATCTTGGAGAATACTGATGCACCTTGCAACTGATCGAACAGTTCGTCGATACTAGGGAGGGGGTATGTGTTGCATATAGTAAGCTTATTTAGTTCCCTGTAGTCGATGCACAGTCGCAGTGTCCTAATTTTCTTCTTGACGAAAAGCGTCGGGGCTCCCCAGGGCGAGGAACTAGGACGGACGAATCCAGCATCTATTAGCTCATGTAGTTGGATTTTCAGTTCAGTCAGCTCTCTTGGGGACATTCGGTAGGGGGCTCGTGATACCGGCCGTGCTCCGGACACGAGCTCAATATGAAAGTTGACCTCTCGCTGGGGTGGCAATCTTGGGAGGGACTCAGGGAAAATATCTAGAAAGTCGGGGACTACTGGAACCTTGGCGAGCACCTGAGTTTTGTCTTCCATCTCAAAATAGATAAGGTATACTTCGTCCTTCTGTCGGACTATTTTCACAATCCACGTAGAAGTCAGAATAATACGCGAGACAGAGGGCACACCTATTAACGTGACGCTCTGGCCATTTGGGTTCTGTAGCCGGACTTATCGCGTGGAACAGTTTATCTGTGCTTGGTGCTCGGCCAGCCAATTCATCCCCAGAATTATGTCAAATCCAGTTATTGCTAGGATGGTTACGTAGATCTCAAATTCTACTTCTCCCAGCATAGCCTGGAATGAGCACTTTTCGGTAGATGTCATATCTGACTCGTCCGGTAGACAGATTTGTATAGACAGTCTGGTTGAATGAATAACGTTTCCTTTTGTTGCTATGAATTCGTGGGAGACGAAAGAATGTGTCGCTCCTGTGTCGAAAAGGGTTTTAGCAGGGTATTCTTCTACCAACAAGATTCCTGACGACATGAGAAATATATACATATATATCATCTAACTAATACAGAAGATGTAAGCACATATATGTAAGCAATATACAACATCAGTAGTAAGATCTGATATCTCCATATCGCCTAAAGTATATACCTATGACTACGTCAGGCGCCTGTCTGTGCTGCAAGTCCAGTACGTAGGCCTCCAGGGGCGCTGCTCGACCCTGCTGGCTTCTCCTGCCAGCTCTGCCTCTGCGACCTCTCTGACCCTGTCCCCGTGCCGCCTGTCCACCCTGAAATGCTCCTAATCCCGGTCTCCCTGTCGCCTGTGGGCCAAAAGCACTCATATGTCCTGGCTGCTGACATAAGAAGCAGTTCCCTGTGAAGGGAACATCTCATCGGGCCACTAGTGCGAGCTGTGGGCTGGAGTTGGTCTGATGTCTGGCTGCACAGCTTGGGGTTCTGGGGGTACTGGTGGGCACCTATAGGCTTGTCTGTGGCGTCGCTGCCTGCACTCTCTATCTTGTCTGTGGGGAGCGACTCCTCTGTCTCGCCTCTGGTCTCGAGGAATCTCTACCTGGGCCCTGCGCTGCTGAGCCACTGTCCGCTGGTCCAACTCTAATGTTACCACATGGGTGGCTATGGTGTGAAAGGTGGCCTGAGAGAGCTTGTTCAAGGCCTGCCTCAGGTCGTCTCGTAGTCCTCAGTAGAACCGAGAAGCTCTATCCCTGTCAGAGGTAGCCAGATTCCCGGCGAAGCGTGCCAGGTGTATAAACTCTCTCTCGTACTCTGCCACTGTGCGGTTGCCATGTCGAATGAGCGAGAACCTCTCCTGTAGCGCGTCTCGGTCTGCATATGTGATGAAGAACTCTCCCCAAAGAATCGCGCTCAACGGCCGACCTCGAAAAGTAGAGCAATTAGTCGTTCTCCACCAATCCCTCGCGTATCCCTCCAAAAGGGTCACCACTAAAGAGACTGCAGTCACATCTGGACACATCATTCCCACTAATAGCTCATCAGCCCGCTCCACCCACTCCTCTATCTGGATGACCGTCTTCGTACCTCTGAAATGGGTAGGCCTCAGTCCTCTGAAAGTCGATAGCAGATCGGTGGGTGTTGTCATCTCTCGCGGTGGCTGTGTCAGGGCAGCCCGGAAAGTCGCTAGAATAACCGTCAGTGTCTGCCCCATATCTGTCTCGGTAAACGGTACGGCTGCGGGAGCGACCGGGACTGGAGGTGGGGTAGCTGGAACATATCCTTTGGACGAGGATCCCCCGTTACTATACTCCGGTATCTGGAGAAGTAACAGGAAAGAGAGTTAATATTTTGCAAAAGTAGGGCAATTTGCAAAAACGATAAACAAAGCGGAAATAGAGGTATATGGGCATACTACCGTACAGTCTAGAATCCCTAAGCCTCTACACTAGGGTCCACCAGGCTTCCGCTGCAAGGTTCGTCCCGAACCGAGAACGAAGCGAGGGACGGAGGGATACTAAGACTGCTCAATAAGGACGAATCGTGATGGCTCTGATCCATTTGTAGAACCCCCCACCAACCTTTTGTCCGGGTCGGGATGGGGGGTACTACTGGCCCAAGATGTCCACCCAGTGCTCTTAAGGGAAACAATCCACCATATCTAAGCACTAGATGGTCGCCTTGCTCGGCTCGAATCATAATATTCACAACCCATCAAGTATAGCGGAAGCATTAACAGGATGCCACTACAGATATATATATATATATATATATATATATATATATATATATATATATATATATATATATATATATATATCACATCAAATTAATAAAGAGTTTCTAGGGCCGAAGCCTAAGCGTTTATATAAGTCTGTGGGCTATACAAGTACTACATATAACCCACGCACTCTGTCTCTCTTTCCTGCTCGGCGGTACTCACATCTCTAAACTCTGGGGACGGTGAGGGTGCATCTGCTCGAGTAGTCCTAGCCGCTGGCGTAATCTCCTGCGGCAACGGGTCACTACGGTGCTCCATTTCCTCTGAATGGTTATTTAGATAACCGTTAGTCACAGAATTAGGAGGAAACAAATCTCCTCCCCGGATCCATATCCTGGGGACGAGCACACACCCACCCAACAAAAGTAAATAGCTGAAGCAAGAGAGGGTTAGCACAACATTTCATATATGTATAGCTAGGATCAACTGTAAAAGAGTGCAAGATGGTATAACTAGAAAAGCAGCAGTATAAATCAGTTATAATAAGGCTCCATTAGCTCATCAGCACATCAGGTTTTCACCTCCTAAATTCTATCGCAGGCATTCACAGCCGCACACATACCTCAGACATCCATAGCCACGCACACAAACCCTATGTCAATATAGTTTGTACTGCTTCTGTTCTAGCAGGGTAGCGAGCCCCGCGGGCCTCACCGATGTGGCCGTCAGTGACAGTGGCCAGTCCTGCCACTTCTATGGGGTGATCGTACAGCACAACCCCAGGCCTTAACGTACAACCATGTATATTCTTGGATGTGAGCGACATCTGGCGAATCGTTTTGGCCGACTAGCGGAGGAAAACCCGACGGGGAATAATATAACGGTCGATCACCCGTGGTACTCATCTCCCCGTCGCCTTAAGTCGTCGACCTTCCCGCACTGGTACGAACGGTCTGCGAGAGGGACTGGCCCGCCACTATTTCACTGCAAGCAATTTGCAAATAATCAAAACAAAAAGGCAATTCAATATACATCGGGTCTACGTCGGCCTGCCCTACTAGTCTTTAGTCTTCAGGCATCGACACTTAGCTCTACTTTCAACAAGGAGCATGAGAGTGAATTATTTGGGGCTAGAGCTAGAGGACTACTTCAACTCTGGTTATCTCCAACTAAGGCTCAACTTTAGCAGGGCTCGGGATTAAAATAGTAAATTGCAATGAGGACAAGTGCGGTGATTATGCTGCTTATTTAAAGTGTTGGAATGAAATGTGACCAGTACGAGACTGGAGTGGTACTGAAGTGAAAGTACTAAAATAAGCTTGACTAATACGAGACTGTAGATGTACTGAATTGAAAGCACTAAATTAAGTTTGACCAGTACGAGACTGAAGTAGTACTGAAATACTAAAATAAGCTCGACGAGTACGAGACTGGAGATGTACTGAAATAATAAGCTCGACCAGTACGAGACTGCAGATGTACTGAATTGAAAGCACTAAAGTAAGTTTGACCAGTACGAGACCGGAGTAGTACTGAAATACTAAAATAAGCTTGACCAGTACGAGACTGGAGATGTGCTGAAATAATAAGCTCGACCAGTACGAGACTGGAGATGCACTGAATTGAAAGCACTAAAGTAAACTTGACCATTACGAAACTGGAGCAAAACTGAAATACTTATTTGATTATAAGGGGGGTCGCACGCTCCAATTTCCACCTTCGAGGGAAAAAGGGCGGAAAAATGATCCGTACGCGACCTTAGACTTCCAATATTTTAGAAAAAATATCAAAACTTATCCTCATGACCCCAAATTTTGAAACAACTCGTAGGAGAGCCTAAAATGAGCTTAGTAATTTTTTTATAATTTTTCAAAGTATTTCGGGCTTTTAATTTAGCCAAACAAATTTTATGTTGGCTTTTAAAAATACTAAATCAACTCCAAAAATTCTCAAAATTTTTTGTGGAGGTAGCCCTCATCATGGGGAATATTTTTCATGTTGGTCACTTTTCTCCTATAGGCCTAGATTTGGCCCAAAACATTTTCCAAATTTCTTCCCCTTGATTTGTTCTGCCTATAGCAGATTAACTTGATCCTGCGGCTGAAATTGAGCCGCAGGATGCATTTTGTCCTCATGTCCCCACAGAGGATTGGCAGCGAATCCGCTGTGGGGGCGCTGATGCTAAGGAGGGGACGTGGATTAAGATAATCAGGGTCGTCCGATCTCATCTTGAGATCGGACGGCCGCTGCTGCTTCCCGGCGGTGTGGAGGGTGGCAGCCTCCACCACCGCCGACCAGCCTCTACTAGCCGCCATCGCCGGCCCCGATCGACTTGCCGGGGCCGGCGACCCTCTGGGCGGTGGTCCGGCGGCCTGGCGCCGCCTACCGCCGCCGAAAAACTCAACCCGAGAGTCTGGGGTGGCGGTGGCCCTATTCCCGGCGCCACCGCTCCACCACCGCTCCTCGGCGGTGGCCTCCTACCTGTCCACCCCCGGCGGCACGTCGGGGGTCGGGCTTCTCGCCGGAGGTGGCCCTGCGGCCATACGACGCTGGCCGCCGCCGCCAACACTAAACAAAGTTTGCTCTGTTTTGCGGGTGTCACCGGAGCCGCATTTTCTGGCGGCACCGCTACTCTCCGCCGCTGGGGGTCGCCGCCCCCAGCGGTCTAGCACTCCCCCAGCACCACCACCGGCACTGGGGGTGGAGCTTTCCTCCCTGGGCACCATCCGGCCTGGAACATGGCTCGGGTGGCTCCGGCGGCGCTTCCACTGCCGGGAGCGCCATGCAACACATCTATATTGGGGAAGGGGGAGGGAGAGAGGTTCCACCTGGGTTTGGTGGGCTCGGGAGGGGCCAGCCTGGTAGGCCATGCCAAGGTGGCGGTGGTGGAGGGACGAGGGGCCTCGGCTTGCCTTTTCCGACCACCTGGGTTCCGACAGAGGTCGGGCAGGGGGGAGGCTTACTCAGAGGGCTTGAGGGGGAAAGAGGGGGAGGGGGCTTTTTATAGACTTGGGGATGGGGGCTATCCTCCGCTAGCCAAGGTGGGATTAATCCCTCCTTAGGGAGGGATTAATCCCCACCCTCCAGCTGTCCGGACAGCTGGAGGCCTCTACTTTTCCCCCATGAGGGGAAAAGGGCTAAGCCCTTATAGGCTTGGGCTTTAGGGTGGGAAAGAGAGAGAGTTAGTGGTGGGAATGGGCCTCCACTCCTAGTGGTTTTTTTGCTAGTTGGGGGCCCAAATAAGAGTGAGTGGGGGCAAGGGCTATCCTCCCTTGGAGAGGAGGTGGGCCCCTACTTGGAGAAAAATCCAAAAATGGGTTTTAGGGGCAGTTTTACCAAGTCAACCCTCGGGTGGATCCCCCTTCTAGTCAAAGTCAAAGTGGGTCCAAGTCATCGAGTTCGGGTCAAAGTTCGGGTGTCGTGTCACAATTAGTGTGCGCACGCTTTTCGGTGCACGACTATGCTTGATTTGACCACGAGTTGACTAATTGTCATCGAAATTGACTGGGACGACTTCCGTTGACTTCCTATTGACCACACGAGTCCAATGCCACTGACTGAGATTGAATCGGAGTCCGTTTTGTGAAAATCCAAAATTTGCATGTCGCAGCGCGCTAAAATGGTTGAAGTGTCTAAATCTATCATTAGATCTCGGATTGTGACGCGACGGGTTCCGGTGCACCTGTCTTGGTTATATGAGGTCACAGGAATCGACAGAACTCAATTCGGAGTTCTCTAGCTCGCTATCCAAAATCTCGCTCTCATTGTGTTTTACGAGGAATGATCACATCCACTATATGACCTCGGGGTCCAACTGAACGAGTTTCGATGCACTCGTTTCAACTATACAAGTTCACAGGAACTGACAGAACTCAATTCTGAGTTCTCTGGCTCTATTTCCTGCCTAGGGTTCTCTCCCACCGGGTCATGGGTAGAGTTCAGACCACTTTTATTGGGCCTACTAGGGCTCTAGTGACCCAATAAAAGTCGGGATGTTACAGATAGAGCCAACCGATCCATGGAGCGGGTTGGTATAGAAAACAAAAGAGTTTTATTTCTCACCACCTTCGATCTCCGGCGTCACGGAGATCACGTTTTTTGTATTTGTTCAAAACTATTGTTGTTTTTAAATATTGCAATGAAATTTGTTTTCTGTGATATTACCTACATGAGTATGCTACGAATACTGTTTTGATTTCTTGTGTTTGGTGCTCAAGCGAATTCTCACAGGAAATGAGTTCACAGCCTTATCGCCGTGCGTTAGCTGCCTAACGCCCCGCGGTAGCTTCCAGAACTCGATTTCTGAGGCAAAATATTTAAAATTCTATTTAACACATAAAACCTTATTCACCCCCCCCCCCTCTCTAAGGTTGGCCACTCGATCCAACTGGAAGAGGCAATCCAATGAAAAAGGAAGGTAAGTCGTGTGCTAATTCCAGAAGCAAATCCAGGCTCAAGTCCAAAAAAAGAGATTGAGTGTTATTATTGCAAGAAGAAAGGTCACTTTAAAAAGTACTGCTTCAAGTTGTAAATAAATCTGAAGGAGAAATCAAAAGAGACTGTAGAATCAAGTGAGGATACATGTGTAGCCTCGATTGTGGAGGATGAGTCACTATGCTTACATTGCATCGGGGATGCTTGACAGGAGTGTGTTGACACATATTGGATAGTGGATTGTGGAGCATCCTACCATTGTACTACTCACCGAGATTACTTCTATTCATATGTTGCTGAAGATCTTGACACTATACAGATGACAAATGTCGGTGTGTCGAAAATTGTTTGTAGTGGAGACACCCACTTGGAGACTGATTTGGGGAGGGTTATTCTCAAGGATGTCAGATATATTCCTGACTTGAGGATGAACCTCATTTCTGTTGTAAGACCCCCCCCCCCCCTTTTGACCGGGTCTAATGCCCACAACCTCCGCTTTGCGGTGACACCAAATCCCGAGAAGACCATCACCACAAATCGTTGATTCTGCCGGCAATATCTCAACCACATTCCACAGAAGAAAGAAGTAAAACATTCATTTTCATTATATAAACGAAAACATGTCAACGATCACAATGCAATAATAATATAAGTCCGTACAAGAAATAAATTTAAAGCTGAAGAAAGATGGGCTCCTGCCCAGTACAAATAGACCTCGCTACAAAATGCTCGCGGAAGTACAGCTACTAATAACTCATCGATCCCTTGACTGATGGTGCTGCTGCCACTCCTGGACTAGGCTGGTTCACCTCCTCCTGCACCGTACTCCGGTTGGGCTGGGTCCCCTGGAACTGCACTCTGTCTCGCAACTGGTGCCCCAGGTGTTATGCCCATCATGTCGTTAGTTTAAAACTAAGTCTTGATCCCCCTCCCCTCCCCTGCGACGCCTAGGCACCGTGTGGAAAGGAAGGAAAGGGAAGTACCAAATGTGGAGATAAACAAAAGCAGGTGACGGTGGTCCTATCTATCATATATTAAAAGTATGTATCACATGATGATAAGAATATATATAACAAGTAAGAGAAGCAATATAATGGTAACAACAATTAAGGTAAAGGTAGAACAACTATCTATCACAGAGAAAGTAATCTTAACTTATAAGAATGTTCATACAGACTTATAAGTTAAGTGGTCGTTTTACAAGGCTCCCATAATATAAGCTATCACATACTAGTTTATACGATGCAATGTCAGGTTATATGCAGGTATGTGTGTTGTGATATGTTATGTCATGATTCATGCAAGTGCAACAAACGCATACGACTCTATGTGCACAGACCTTTAATTAGTTCCCTTATTTGGAGTTAGCTAAACTCTCAGGTACCTCACTGTTGAAACCGAAAATTGGTCTCATGTGGAGTTCACCCTTGGGGAAGGGGTGATCGCGCACTTACTTCGCTCCTGCAAGCAAAACAACAAGGGAAACAAGAAAGAACTGACCCAAGGGCTCGGCGGGGAGGACCCACCACACACCCGAAAGATCTAAGAGTGCTTCCCCTCCTTATCTAAAGGTCGAGCTAAGGTATCCTCAGAAAGCGCTTGAGAGATGGAGCAAAAGGACACTGGAAGCATGCTTTCTGAGGTACCCCTTGAGTCCTATTTATAGATTTCAAAATTTGAACTGCCAATAACCAAACTGAACTGGCCTGAAGTTACCAAAATACCCTTGGCTGGGTCTGCCAACAGCCAAACTCAGCTGTTTTGAAGGGCTATGAGCAGACCAGCGGGGGCAAAACAGTAAAAAGTACCTCATAGATCTGAGCGAGCTGGGAGCTCGACCACCCCTGAAGATCCGGCTCGCCTGCTATTGCCGAGCTCCTTTGCGTGAGCGCGAGTTGGGACGGTGAGCTCGCCCATCGGTTGGCCTCCATTAGTCGGCCTCAACTCGACGAATCCTGACTTAGCTCGGCGAATGCCGAGCTCGCGGTCGACGAATGTCGAGCTCGGGCTCGGGTTTCTCTGCCGAGCTCGCCTGGGGCCTGGGTGATCTGAGCCGACCGTTCTGGTTCCTAGTTCACCCCACTCGCCGGATACGGGGTTGTACATAATCCCCGCTCTTTTTGATCTTGGCAAAGCTCAGAAAGAAACATCCAGCCCCAAGTGTTTGGCGAGTGCGGGGTGGATTGGATGGAATCTTCGGGTGGGGTCCACCTGCGGCTATATATATATACACTTGCATATATGAATGACTTTTGTCATTCCCTTTGTTATAGCCCTGTCGAGATGCCGATTCCCAAGGAGATCCAAGAGCGCCTTAATCGAGCTCGCCAGGTCTCAGCTGCTCGCATAGCTGCCCTGACTGCAGTTTCGCCCGCTGTCCCGCAGGGCGGCTCTGCCGAGCCCAGCTCCAAGAGGGTGAAGTCGTTTCCTCAAGCGGTCGAACCCATTTACGATGATCTGAGAATCACCTTGGAGCACGGGACCGGCTCCTCCACTTTGCCTGCCCCCGAAAAGGGCAAGGACATTGTCGACCTTGGCGACAGCCCAGACTGCCGGCTGGATGGCGCGGACGGGACTCCGCCGCGAGACCCCAGCCCGCGAGCCAAGACCACACCCGAGGACTCGCAATTCAGAACTCCGGAAAATCGCCCGCGGGATCCGTCACCCCCCCCCCCTGGGACCTTGGGGGTGGGCTCGCAGAAGCCGCGCTCGCCGGTGCACGCCCCCTCCCCTCAGCGAGCTGTCATGACCACGTGGGCGGGTGTGGAGACCATCCCCATCCGGGGATTCGAGCTTCTCTCACCGGGGACGCGTGGCCCAGGCCGCGGGAAGGACCTGTGGTTTGTCCCTCCCCGCACCTTCTTGGAGGTGTCGAGCTCGTCAGGTAAATTTGGCCTTGGATTCTCGTCAAGTGAATTTCCAGCATGCCTCCCATGTCTAATGTTTCTTTCTTCACAGTTCCCCTCAGCCAATCCGCGGCCGAGGAATCTTCGCGGGCTGCCCACTACTCTCCCCTCCCCTCCCCGAGCTCGCTGGACTCTTACCTAGGCCCTGAAGTGGAGAACGATGAGTTGACGAGGAGGGGGATTAAGCTCTTCAAGAAGCTTGTGAGCGGGGTGCGCAAGGTACAGGAGGTCAACGAGGTGCTCCAACGCGACTACGCGCGTCTCACTGACAAGGTGCGAATCGGACAGGCTGGCAAGATGACGTCTCCTTCCCGGCTTCTGGATGAGATCGACGATGGGCTCTTGGTGGCGCAGAGAAATTCGGGGAGGATTCGCGAGCTGCTCCGCTCGCGACAGTCTGGGGAACGGGGAATGCGAGGCCGAGGTAGATATAAGGCGGCTCCCTTGCCGAGCTGACCGGTACTCGCCTCCTGGTTCCCCCATATTCGCGTGCCCCGCTTCTTTATTCCTGCACTAGATTGCTGTAATAAATAACTTCAAACATTATTAGATGTGTTTTGTGTTTGAATAATAGTAATTATATTGCTTCTTATTTGACTTAGCCTTGGTTGGAACACGTCGAAAGTCGGCAAGCTGGGGGTTGGTGAGCTGGGATGGCGAGCTGGGCCGATTGGACAGCTTGGCACCCATATTACTTTTTCTATAAATAGCCCCCTCCCCCCCCCCACCAACCCCCGTACTTGTGCTTTAACTGCTTGCTCTTTTTCTCTCTTCTTGCGCTTTTCCTCTTTCCTACTTGCGCTCCACCCCCTCTTGCGAGCATGGGCAAAACAAATCCTGACGCTGATGGTCGTACCAAGTGTGCCCAACACTTTAGAGATTACTGCTTCTTCGAGGGGAGCACCACCGAGGCGGAGGTCGCAGAATTTGTCAGCGACCACGTTCCGCCGGGCTTCGAGGCGCGCCGGCCGAGGGAGGGGGAGGCCATCAACTCCTTCTATGATGATGAGCTCGCCTTCCCCATCTCTCACTTTGAGGTGGGGTTGCGCCTTCCCCTCTGGCCGGAGATCCGCCAGATTCTGAAATATTATGGCGCGGTCCCCGCGCGCTGAATTCAAACGCCATCGCCATGATGGTGGTGTACGCGAGCTACCTCCATCGAGAGAGGATTGAGTTCAACCTGATGGTGTTTAGGAAGCTCTTCTCCTACAAGGCAATGCCGGATGGCATTGCCTACTTCATGGGCTCGCTGATCAAGGTTCACGAGATTGCGAACAAACACCACAACTGGATGACCAAGATCGCCTTCATCAAGGGCGATCTCGACAACATCCCCTTCTCCCCCCAGCAAAAAGGAGAGGAGATCTACCGTCCGCCGACCGTGTCCGGCAACGATGCCGACCTCCACAAATTCTTCCTCCACAAGGACTTTGAGGTCGCCTTCCTGCGAAGGGGCCTTGACTTACTCCCCTCCATTCTGCCCAACGAAGGTATTGTACTCTTCCGCTTGCCGAGCTCGCCACTTTGCTATGGAGTCCTTCTAATTTTTCCAAGTTTTTTCTTGCAGGGGAGCGGCTAATCCCCGTGAACCCGCCGTTTGCAGACTCGGGGTTGCATGCAGATCCGCTTGCTCGCGAGAAGGCAGCGGCGGCGGCCTGCCGCGATGAGGCGGTCTTCTCCAAACCCTCTTCCAGCAAGAGGCGTCCTAAGGATGTGGGGTCGAGCCCGCCCCATCGCCAACAATTACCAAAAAAGATGAGGAGAGCCATAGTGGCTCCGCGGGCGAAACAACATCAACAACATCAACGGAGCCCCAAGTACATGAGCTCGCCAGAGGTCATCCCCGACGGGTCGCCGGAGAGCCCGCTCAAGGAGATCACCAGCAAGGGGAAGGAAGTTGTCGAGACCCCTGCTCCTACCGCGGCGACCTCTGCTCCTCCCGCGACAAAGAAGGCGGCTCGTGAGCCCACCGCGCCAAAAGAACACCCCCTCTTCAGGTTTGAGGGGAGGTGGAAAGATTTGGCGGGCGAGCCGATGGTCTAGTGGGATGAGGCGGCCCACCGGGTCTCCATATCCACCCTTCACCCCTCCTGGGCTGACCGCGAGCCCGCCACCGGTCATGCTTATGCGCTTGGCTTTGACCTATATGGGAGCGTGGACGTCGAGACCTACAAGGGTGTCCCCCTGCGTCAGCTCGGCCATGAGGGCCTGCAGGCGCATATGCGGGTTATGGAGCTCCACCACATAGTGGTCCGCCGCAGCTTCAACCTCTACAACCTCCTCCAAAAGACCGAGCAAGCGCGCGACGTTGCCAAGGAAAAGGCCGTCGACTTGGCGAGGCAGCTCGGCATTGCCGAGAATCTCCTTACCCAGGCCGCCGGTGGACTGGTAAGCATCAGGCTGTTGTCCATCCATTTTCCTTTTTACTTTGGATTTTCTGTTGTTGCTGACATTCTTCTTTATCAGGACGCTAAAGCTGCTGGAGAGCTGCGGGCTCGCGCCGCCGGGCAGGAAGAGGAGATTGGCCCGCTGAGAGCACGCCTTGCCGAACTGGAGGGGACGAACGCGAAGCTGACGGAGGAGAACACGAGCCTCAGCCGCGAGGTTCGCCGCCAGGCTGAGATCTTTTTCCCGGCCGGCAGCGCCGATCCTACCATCCCCTATAAGAGGCCAAGGATTTTTGGCGAGGCCGACCTCTCCAAGAGGCTGCGGATCAATTCCATCCAGGCCGTCGAGTGCACCCCCCAGATGATGAAGGACATTGGAGTGCTGGTGGAGGGATGCGAGGAGATCTCAGCCTGGGACCTGATGCCGAGCTTGTTCCCGGCAATGCCGCCCAGCGAGAAGGAAGATAGCCTTGACGCGCTATTCGGGAAGATCTTCCCGGATCTGCCCGGCGGAGGGGGGGATGGTCACCAGTTCGACGAGGGGGGAAAAGGTTGATCCAACAAATTTCTTCCTCTTCTCTGTAATCTCACCGAGGCGAGCTCGATCTGTAAATATCATTACTTAATGAAAGAAAATTTTTGATACCTTCTGTGTCCACTATAATAATATTATGTGTATATTTTTTTTCTTCTTTTGGTGGATTTCTCTGTCGTGCCCTGTTTAACTGCGAGCACTTCCCCCAGCAACCTCGAGTAGATGGGCGTTGTGAGTAGGATAGTTGTTAGAGACCGCTCCCGAGAGTATATTTTGAGAGCTCGCCGAATCTTAGGTGATCCAGGATGGGCTACCCGCCGCACTAGGCCTGTGACCCTCAGCTCGCTCGCGAGCTGCCTACATTTTTATCAATGTGAGACCAAAACCATGAAATTTCACAAGTAAAATTGAGAAGAAGTGAAGCGTTCTGCCAGAGCTCGCCTCCCTTCAGCGAGATCCAAGGGTCTGGCTTGCCACCCTTCTACCGAGGCCGAGCTGAGCTGGCGAGTTCTGACTCGCCTATGCCGAGCCCCTCTCCCCCTATCCTTAGGAGATGTCAAACCCATTGGACACTATCTAGGGAGTAGGATTTTTCCCAGATGACACCCGGCCCTGCCGGCTAGGTGAGAACTTGACAGCGATGTTGACGCAAGAAATGCGCCCTCAAGTTAACAGGTTGTTCGATCTCACAAGCTAAGGTGAAGAAGAGGAAGGGCTGCAGGGATAAAGGAGAGGTCTGCTGAGAGCAGCCGGGAAGGTTGCTGATCAACAGAGAAGCTTGTCTAATCAGCAAGGGAGAAGCTTGCTATAGCAGAGAAGAAGCTTGCTTGAGCGGAGGGGGAGCTTGCTCAAGCAGAGAAGAGGCTTGCTTGAGTGGAGAACAAGCTTGCTCAAACAGAGAAGAGGCTTGCTTGAGCAGAGGAGAAACTTGGCCAGGGACTTTCGAGCAGACAGGTACTTGGGCGGTTAGCTTTGCAGGTTGATGTCGAGAGAGGAGAGAAGAAGAGAGGAGGGGCCGCTAGCAGCGGCAACAACAGACTTCGCCCGTCGTGGCTTGAATGCCACTCTTGCGACAGGCTTTTCCTTTAATCAAGAAGCAGAATTACAACTTGTCATTACACTTTTACAAGAGAAAGCAATAAAGGGTACAATGAGGGAAGTTGGCGGCTAGGGAAGGTTTGCCAGAGACTAAGTAAAAGAGACTGCCAGCAGGTGTGGAGGACTGGAAGGACTGGGAAACTGAGTCTGTAGACCCTGCTTGATCAACTATGGAGGACTGGGAGGACTGAGAAATTGAATCCGCAGACTCTGCTTGATCAACTGTGGAGGACTGGGAGGACTGAGAAATTGTTTCCGCAGACCTTGATCAAGCTGGCATTTCTCCTCTCGCCCCCGTGGCACCCTCCCAAATGAGAGGCATTGGGGGCTATTTATAGGCCCGGGGCGGTAACGGTCTTGGTAACGTCACCACCGATGAGGCAGTGAGTTATGTGAGTACAAATGTTGAGTCCGCGGAGTCCGCGATAGGCCGCGCGGTCTGGGACTTGTTGCTTGAGCTGGATGCTGCTTGGAATGGGAAGAGCAGGTCGCCGACCTAGGCGGACTCGGCAGACTGAAGGTCGGCAGGCTGCAGGCTTTGCCTCTACTGAAGAGAGAGCAGGTCGCCGACCTGGGCAGACTCGGAGGACTAAAGGTCGGCAGGCTGCAGGCTTTGCCTCTGCTGAAGAGAGAGCAGGTCGTCGACCTGGGCGGACACGGTGGACTGGAGGCAGGCAGGCTGCAGGCTTTGCCTCTGCTGAAGAGAGAGCAGGTCGCCGGCCTGGGCGGATTCGGTGGACTGGAGGCAGGCAGGCTGCAGGTTTTGCCTCTGCTGAAGAGAGAGCAGGTCACCGACCTGGGCGGACTCGGCGGACTGAGGCAGGCAGTCTGCAGGCTTTGCCTCTGCTGAAGAGAGAGCAGGTCGCCTACCTGGGCGGACTCGATGGATTGGAGGCAGACAGGCTACAGTCTTTGCCTCTGTTGAAGAGAGAGCAGGTCGCCTACCTGGGCGGACTCGGTGGATTGGCGCTTTCTCTGCTGAAGAGCAGACTTCTGGTTGGCAGAAGAGCGCAGGCCGCCCCTGGCGGGCGGCCTGGACTGGAGGCCGCCCCCGGGGGGCGGCCTGGCAATTGGAGGCCGGCCGGCCGGGCGGTCTGGCCAAAGGAGTCCGCCCAGGCGGGCGGCCTAGCCACAAGAGGCCGCCCAGGAGGGCGGCCTGGCCAAAGGAGACCGCCCAGGCAGGCGGCCTGGCCAAATGAGGCCGCCCAGGCAGGCGGCCTGGCCACAGGAGGACGCCCAGGCGGGCGGCCTGGCCACAGGAGGCCGCCCAGGCGGGAGGCCTGGCCACAGGAGGCCGCCCAGGCGGGCGGCCTGGCCACAGGAGGCGGGCAGCGGCAGGAGACCGTACCCCTGGCGAGCTGGGGCCCCCCTTGCCGGGCGGCTTCGGCTGGCAGCGGCAGGAGGCCGCACCCCTGGCAAACCGAGGAGGAGGCCTGAGGAGCAGGCTACCCTCATGGGGGGAAAACTGATGGCGAGTCGGAGAATGAGCTTGCCGAGCCCGCGACGGTTGCGTTGGTCTAGGGTTGATGCCGATTGGGCGACCTGGCGGTCTGAAGGAGTAGATCACGTAGATCATCCTTGTTACCTCTTGTTGCCTCCTGCAAGGAATAATGTTGCACGGTTAGCAGGCCTAACCGCGTGGCCTGCGAGGGTGAGTTATGGGAGCAGCCCGCCGTCCCGCAGGGCACGCAGTGGCCACGCGACCGGGGCGGTTATACCGGGGAAACCGTCCTAACCGCACGGCCTGAGCGAAAAGGAGCTTCTATCCGCCTGGCCCAAAAAGGAGGGCTGATGCAGATCGCGACCCTTGGGGGAACCCCTGAGTGGGCCGCGACTTGCAAGTTAGACACCTTGGGAGGGATCACCGATTTTTTGGGGTTAACAAGTGGGATCCACTCGGGGTCCGAGGCTGACACCGAGTGACTTCCAGCTTTGTCAGCTAGGTGAGAGTCTGACAGCGGGATCTACTCAAGGTCCAGGGGCTGACACCGAGTGACTTCCAGCCCTGTCAGCTAGGTGAGAGCCTCACAGCGGGATCTGCTCGGGGTCCAAGGCTGACACTATCGAGTGACTTCCAGCCCTGTCAGCTAGGTGATAGCCTGACAATGGGATCTACTCGGGGTCCAAGGCTGATACCGAGTGACTTCCAGCCCTGTCAGCTAGGTGAGAGCCTGATAGCGGGATCTGCTCGGGGTCCGGAGGTTGACACCATCGAGTGACTTCTAGCCCTGTCAGCTAGGTGAGAGCCTGACAGCGGGATCTGCTCGGGGTCCAAGGCTGACACTGAGTGACTTCCAGCCCTGCCAGCTAGGTGAGAGCCTGACAGCGGGATCTTCTCGGGGTCCAGAGGTTGACACCATCGAGTGACTTCCAGCCATGTCAGCTAGATGAGAACCTGACAGCGGGATCTGCTCGGGGTCCAGAGGTTGACACCATCGAGTGACTTCCAGCCCCGTCAGCTACGTGAGAGCCTGACAACGGGATCTGCTCGGGGTCCAAGGGTTGACACCATCGAGTGACTTCCAGCCATGTCAGCTAGGTGAGAGCCTGACAGCGGGATCTGCTCGGGGTCCAAGGCTGACACCGAGTGACTTCTAGCCCTGCTAGCTAGGTGAGAGCCTGACAGCGGGATCTGCTCGGGGTCCCAAGGTGATACTGAGTGACTTCCAGCCCCGACAGTTAGGTGTGAGCCTGACAATGGGATCTGCTCGGGGTTCGGAGGTTGACACCATCGAGTGACTTACAACCCTGTTAGCTAAGTGAGAGCCTGACAGCGGGATCTGCTCGGGGTCCAAGGCTGACACCGAGTGACTTCCAGCCCTGCCAGCTAGGTGACAGCCTGACAACGGGATCTACTCGGGGTCCAGAGGTTGACACCACCGAGTGACCTCCAGCCCTGTCAGCTAGGTGAGAGCCTAACAGCGGGATTTGCTCGGGGTCCAGAGGTTGACACCATCGAGTGACTTCCAGCCCTGTCAGCTAGGTGAGAGCCTGACGGCGGGATCTGCTTGGGGTCTAGGGTTGACACCATCGAGTGACTTCCAGCCCTGTCAGCTAGGTAAGAGCCTGACAGCGGGATCTGCTCGGGGCCCAAGGCTGGCACTGAGTGACTTACAGCCCTGCCAGCTAGGTGAGAGCCTGACAGCGGGATCTTCTCGGGGTCTAAGTACACTTCACTTCTTCATGCAAACTTATTGCGACAGCATTGATGTGTCAAAGAATCTTTATTAAAAATCAGATCACCACTTACATGTTTTGAGGAAAAAAGCGTTTCAAGGCATCACCACTCCAGGTGAGACTCAGGGTCTCGCCCTCCACATTTCGGAGTTGATACCCTCCTGATTTCAATGCCTCTTTTACAATAAATGGTCCTTCACAGCCGGGGTTGAGCTTCCCCACGATTGTCGACCTTCCCCCAGCATCCACCTTCTGCAGCACCAAATCCCCCTCTGCAAACTGCTTGACTCTGACGTGCTTGTCAAAGTACTTGGCCATCCTCCTCTTCACCTCTTCTTGTCGGACGACAGAAAGGTCCCGCAGCTCTTCCACCATGTCAAGGGAGAGCCGCAACTCTTCCTCGTTCTCAGCCTGCCATTCTTCCCTATCTTCCCCGGCTGCAATAACTCGAGGTGTTTGAACTTCAAATTCTACGAGGAGCATTGCCTCGCACCCATGGAAGAGCTTGAAGGGGGTCTCTCCTGTAGCTGTGTTGGGGGTGGTCCTCAGGGCCCAGAGAACCGCGGGAAGCTGCTCCACCCAGCTCCCCTTCATATTTTCCACTTTGTTCTTTAGGAGGTTAACAATTATTTTATTCGCGGCCTCCACCTGCCCGTTGCTCCTGGGGTGGTGGACCGAGGCGAACCTGAGGTCGATCCCAAGCTGCTCGCAGAAACTGGTAATCTCCGCGCTGGCGAACTGGGGCCCATTGCCTGTGACAATGGCCTAGGGTAGCCCATGAAGGCAGATGATCTCCCCTCAAACGAAATTCCTGATTACTTGGGAAGTCACCTTGGTCAGCGCCTTCACCTCCAACCACTTGGAGAAATAATCGATCATCACCAGTAGGAACCTTCTATGCCCACTGGCCTGGGGGAACGGTTCAACCAAATCCATCCCCCAAATGGCAAAGGGCCAGGGGGCTGTGATACTCTTGAGTCGCTGAGCTGGCTGTAGCTGGAGGGGGGCAAATAACTGGCACTTGTGGCATCTTCTCGTGAACTCTGTCGCGTCGCGGACCAGAGTGGGCCAGAAATACCCTTACCTGACGATCCTTCCTTCTAGGGTCCGACTCCCGGAGTGACTCCCACACTCCACAGAGTGGACATCCTCCAAAATTCTTTATACTTCCCCCTCGGCCACGCAACGAGCCAACATCCCCGAGAGAGTCTTCTTGTACAACTGCCCTTCCTGGAGGAGGTAGTACGCCGATTTATACCTGAGCTTCTTCCTGTCCACCCCCTCCGGATACTCTACCGTGGAAAGGAAAGTTGTGACCGAGTACATCCACGAGGACCGCTGATCTATCTCCATGAGCTCTCCCTCTTCGATGGAATGGCGGAATAGGTCGGTGATGGTACCCCCCCAACCAGGGACCATGCTTCGCTAGCAGATCGACCTGCTCATTCTCCTCCCGGGGCACGTGCTGGATGGAAAAAGTTTGGAATATGCCAATGACCCCCTTTACTTTGGCTAAGTATAGCCGCAGGGTAGGCTCTCTTGCCTCGAACTCCCCGTTGATCTGGGAAGCTACCATCATGGAGTTAGTAAGGACCTCCACGTCCAACACCCCCAGCTCCCTGTCCAGGCGCAGCCCTGCTATCACGGCCTCATACTCAGCCTGAATGTTGGTGATGGGGAAGTACACCACCACCGTCTGCTCAATTCTAGTCCCTTGGGGCTCTCCAAGATCACCCCCACTCCAATGGAATGCCTCCCCAAGGTGACATCTACCTTCACCTTCCAAGAAGTCGCACGAGTGAGCTCTTCCTCCGCCACCTCAATCGCATAATCGGCCAAGAAGTCGGTCATCGCTTGAGCTTTGATCGAGAGGCGGGGGACGAAGGAGACGTCGAACTCACTCAACTCCACCGACCACTTGGCCAGCCTGCCAGAATGCTCCACCACCTCAAAGATGTTGCAGAGGGGATGGTCAGTCACCACTCGGATAGAGTGTGCCTAGAAATAGGGTCGCAGCCTTCGGGCTGAGATGACCAGGGCGAAGGCCAGCTTCTCCAAAATTGGATACCGGAGCTCGGCCTTCCTCAGGACCCGGATCACATAATATATAGGGAGCTACTTCTTCCCCTCTTCACGAACTAGGATAGAGCTTAAGGCCTCCGCCCCGACCCCGAGATACAAAAACAGGTCCTCCCCCTCCTTCGGCCCTTGGAGCAATGGAGCCCAAGTCAACTGCATCTTGAGGGCCTGGAATGCCTCCTCGCACTCTTTGGTCCACTCGAATTTTTGATGCCCCCTTAGTGTTTTGAAGAAGGGGGAGCACTTCTCCCCAGCCCGGGAGAGGAACCTACTTAGCCCTGCCAGCTTCCCCGTCAGCCGTTGCACCTCCTTAGTATTCTGCGGCAACCCCAGCTCCATGATAGCCTTGACCTTATCAGGATTCGGCTCGATCCCTGCAGGGGTGAGGAGGTGCCCCAAGAACTTTCCCCTGCTAGCCCCGAAGACACACTTCAGGGGGTTCAACCGCATCTTATACATGCGCCGGGTAGAAAAGGTCTCCTCTAAGTCCTGGAGGTGAGAGTCCACATCCTGAATCTTGATCATGAGATTATCTACGTACACCTCCAGGTTCCTCCCCTTCTGCTCTTTGAAGACCCTATCCATCATCTTCTGGTAGGTCGCCCCTGCATTCTTCAGCCCGAAGGGCATCATTTTATAGCAGTAGCATCCATCCCCCGTGATGAACGAGACATTCTTGATGTCTGAGGGGTGCATCCTGATTTGATGATAACCTGAAAATTCATCTAGAAAACTCATTATAGAAAAACCAACAGCTGAGTCAACCAGCGCGTCGATCCAAGACAAGGGATAACAGTCCTTAGGACAAGATTTATTAAGCAAAGAGAAGTCGATACACATACTCCACCGGTCGTCTCCCTTCTTAACCATGACTATGTTGGAGACCTAGTCGGGGTATTGGATCTCGGACATGAAGCTGATCTTGAGAAGCTATGTCACCTCCTCTCTGATGGGCTCGGCCAGCTTGTCTGCGGTGGACCTCTTCTTTTGTTGGACGAGGCGTGCTCCCGGGTCCAAGTTGAGGCGGTGGCAAGCCACATCTGCGTCAACCCCCAGCATCTTTGCGGCGCTCCATACGAAGATTTCCACGTTCTTTTGGATGCACACCAGCATCCTGCCTTGAGCTTCCGGGGTCAGCCCTCCGCTGACGCGGACCTTCTCCACCCTGCCTTCACGGGTGAGGATCTCCAGCTCCACCACCTCTTCCGCAGCTTCCAACCTGGACTACTCCTCCCACTCCTCTACATCCCTCTCCTCTGGGATGAGGACCTCCGCCTCCACCTCTTCTTCCACGACCATCGCCTCGGCCGACTCCTCCCGATCTCCTCCTGCCACCTCAACCTCGGCGCAGCTCTCCGCTTCCAGCTCCTCCCTGCCAACTTCCTGCTTCGCCTCCTCCATCCTTCGCTCCATCTCCTCGGCTCCCTCTTGCCAAGAGATGGAGTTCATGGCGGTGGCATAACATTCCCGCGCCACCTTGGGGTCCCCCCTGACCCGGACCTGGATCCCCTCGGCATTGAACTTCAAGTATTGATGGAACGATGAGGGGACGCAGCGGAAGGCACTGATGAGGGGCCTCCCGAAGATGGCGTTGTAGCTGCTGGGGGCATCCACGATGACGAACCTGCAGTTCCTGGACTGCCCCCCCCCCCCCCCCCCCCCCCAGGGTGACATGGAGTTCCACACCTCCCTTGACCTCCTTCCTCTCCCTCGAGAATCCGAACAAGGGCCCATCCGAGGCCAACACCCTTTTCGCCTCCACCTTCATCGCGTCAAACGCCTTCTTAAAGAAGACGTTGACGGAGCTTCCGTTGTCAACGAGGATCCGGGAGACGGTAAAATTCTCGATGGCTATCTGGATGACCAGCGCATCGCAAAATAGATCCTCATGATCCGGCATATCGCTCCTGGAGAAAGTAATCCTCTCTTCTGGGGTGGGGTTTGGGATGTGGAGCCAATGCCCCGACGATACATGGTGTGGAGACTCGCCTTTCGGGAAGCCTCAACCCCCCCCCCCCATCGTGGATCACTCTGATCCACCCCCCGAGTCCCGACGTCAACCTGGTCTTCACACCGGTCCTCCTCTGCCCGAGGCAGTACCTCCTCTATCTGCACCTCCTGGCGCCTTTGTTGCTGATGTTGCTCCATGTTCCCTCTCATTTCGAGGAACTTCGGGCACGTGGCTGTGGCATGCCCCTCTTCCTGATGGAAGTCGCAGTAGGGCAACTCTACCCTAACTTCTCTCCTCCTCCTCCTTGTTGCTCTCCTCCTCTCCCTTATGGCTATGACCATAGCCTCTTCTTGATCGGGGAGTCGAGGCCTCTGGTCCTGCCTCCAGCTCGGGGGGTGGAATTGATCTTTTCCCGCCCGGTGGTGGTCCCTCCTTTGGTACCCTCTTCGGGGCCCCTGCTCTTGCCACTCGGGCCTCTAGCCCAGTCGACGGTCGGGTTCCTGACGCCCCCACCTGGGCTGTTGCTGCCCCTAGAGCTGCATCTGCTCCCTCTACCGGGGCTCGACTCTCCTCTCCTCCTGCCCTCTTCTGCCTCTTGGCTCCTTCTCCTCCTACGTGGCCCACCTGACCAGCTTTCGGGCAAACTCTGGATTTGACGCCTCCCTGTTAACTTCCCTCGCCGCTCTCTCCATCAACTCCTCGTAGGAGGGGGCACTCTCTTCAGCTCCATCCTGAAGAATCCCTGCTGCAGGCCCAGGATGAAAGCCATCATCAGACTATGGCCTGACATCTCCTGGACCTGGGCGACCTCCTCCTGGAACCGGTCGATGTAGCTTCCCAGCATCTCATTCACTCCCTGCTTGATGTGGAACAGAGACTCTGATTCCTTCTTCCTCCTCTTTGAGTTAGTGAACCTCAGTATGAACCCACGGCGTAGGTCCTCGAAGCAGTAGATGGAGCTGCGATCTGGACTGCTAGAGTCGAGCACTCGGCTCACGTGTCGAGTGCGAACTTGACTAAGCCAAGCACCTCGTTCCTGAAATCTTCAAACATCCCCACCGTGGCCAGAGGGGGGCGGCGAGTCCGACCTGTCAGATCTATGTCCTCCTGTCATCGAGCTCACTGAAGGTTTTATGTGCTGACCACGCTCCACACTCACCGCACCAAAATGTTGAAACTGAAAATCGGTCTCCTGTGGAGTTCACCCTTGGGGAAGGGGTGATCGCGCACCTACTTCGCTCCTGCAAGCAAAACAACAAGGGAAACAAGAAAGAACTGACCAAAGGGCTCGGCGGGGAGGACCCACCACACACCCGAAAAATCTAAGAGCGCTTCCCCTCCTTAGTCAAAGGCCGAACTAAGGTATCCTCAGAATGCGCTTGAGAGATGGAGCAAGAGGGCACTGGAAGCATGCTTTCTGAGGTACCCCTTGGGTCTTATTTATAGATTTCAGAATTTGAACTGCCAATAACCAAACTGAACTGGCATGAAGTTACCAAAATACCCTTGGCTGGGTCTGCCAACAGCCAAACTCCGCTGTTTTGAAGGGTTATGGGCAGACCAGCGGGGGTAAAATAGTAAAAAGTACCTCATAGATCTGGGCGAGATGGGAAGCTCGGCCACCCCTGAAGATTCGACTCGCCTGCTGTTGCCAAGATCCTTTGCGTGAGCGCGAGTTGGGACGGCGAGCTCGCCCATCGGTCGCCTCCATTAGTGGGCCTCAGCTCGACGAATCCTGACTTAGCTCGGCGAATGCCGAGCTCGCGATCGACGAATGTCGAGCTCGGGCTCGAGTTTCTCTGTCGAGCTCGCCTGGGGCCTGGGTGATCTGAGCCGGCCGGTCTGGTTCGTGGTTCACCCCACTCGCCGGATACGGGGTTGTACACTCACGTAGTGGCAAATGGAGGCAGTGGGTTGGGCCTCCCCACTCCTAGCTTGGTATTCACACTACCAAACCGAGACCTTGTGTACTACTCGGTGCACCCACAGTCAGATGCCACAGAGTCCTTTGTACTAATGTTGGCAAACCACCAGTCTTTTCTTGGCTAAGTGAATACTTACACTCGTCGAGTCAACGTAACGACCTCGGTGTGAACAACCGTCCAATAGCGAGTACCCACCACTCAATGCACATGCACTCATGCTATAGAGCTCGGTGCACCAGTCTTCTGAAATCCAGGATGGGAGGAGCGGATGTAGGCGGCGGATCAGAATCTTGGCCGCAACCTTGTAGATTGTTTGGCACAAGCTAATCAGCCGAAATTTATCCAATGGAGCAGCATTAGGGACCTTTGGGATAAGCACGACAAGCGTCTCCTTCCACTCGGGAGGCACTAGGCCCGTACGGAAGAACTCCTGCAGGGCGCTGCACACATCCTTCTTGATAGTTAACCAAAAAGAATGGAGAAAAGAAGCAGTCATACCGTCGCGGCCGGGAGATCGGTTTGGCTTCAGGTCGCGGATGGCAGCCCAAATTTCCTCGTCTGAGATATCCGCAGCAAGAAGGAAGGCCGCTGCCGGTGGCACCAATTAGGACTGAGGGAGCGCAGGCCATCCAGATAATGTCGGAGCTGCACCAGTCCAAATTTCCATTCGTCTTTATTATGAATGCACTAATGTTGTTCTTATTCCAAAATCCAAATAGATATGCTGGAAGATTTGAGAAGGATAATAGCAAGGATTATATTCTTGCCATATAATAACCTATCATATATGGCTGTATATAATTGGAAAGCACTTATGGCTAAGAATAAAGGCACTTCCTATTACAGAGGGAGTCCAACGGTAGTATTTGATTTCATTGTGTTGATGGGGGACTTCCAACTTTGGACATTCCAATTGAGACTTTCCAATTCTTCACAATCTTTGATAATCTTGTGGCTCCTTAACTTTGTCATAATACAAATTAAAGCTCCTGCCCAATATACCCTAATAGGCTGATTAATAGTCTCCCATCCCTAATTTATCTTTAAAATTGCTCCATTATTATATCACGTTCTCTTTGGGGGACTTATTTTCACCGATCAAACGGCTACGATCGCATGAATCAGACCTTAATTATGGTTCAATTCATAAAGTTGTAACTGCTTGCAGGTGAAAATAAGTCCCCCAAACGAACCTCAATAAGTGAATAAGTCACATTCATCGCTCATATTGAGACATAAGATAATAACCGTCCAAAATTTTATAATATCGAAGAATGTGGCCAAGAGAATTCGGTGAATCTAGGATTATTTTGACGGCCTGCGAACAACAGAATATAAAATAATTTAATTATTTATGCTAGCTTTCCGAGTTTCCGACCACAAAGTATCTTATTACACAATGAAATTATCAAAGTTTTTTTTAATATTATTACCGATACTATATTAAAATAAATAAATAAAAAAATCCTTTCTTTACTTTCACTTTCCCACTTTACCTCTTTTTTAACAGTTTTAATTTTTAATATTTTTTTAATGTTCTATTATATAGCCAAAGTCTCCTACTTATAAAAAAATGTGTTCTTTTCGCTGCTCGCAAATCCCGTGCACACAACAAAAATACGCAACAGGCGGAATATAACGCTCGGTGATTTGCAAGCGGCGGGAGTGTCATCGTTTCGGCGCAATGCCGTGACCGGAATAATGTCGTGCGACAAACTTGGGCCCCCGTGCGCTATCGTGATTAAGATATTGTCGTCTGTCGCACGGTTGGCCGTTGGGGCGGAGCCCCGTGCCTGACATAAATTTTTTTGGTATTCCTCGCGTGCATAGAGTTATGCACGCCAAGGCTTTTTAAGCATTAGAACAATTATTTTGATCATATTAATAATCACAAAATATTAATGTTTTTACTTTTATACTCATTTTAAATACTATATTACCTATATTTTGGCTATAAAATCATACATTACAGCTGTAAAATGACATTACAATTATATTATAAAAATACAACCTTAATATTATTTTAGAGCTGCAATGTATGATTTTATGAACGGAATATAAATAATATGATACTTAAAATAAACATAAAAATAAAAATTTGATATTGTGTGATAATTCATAATATTTTTAAAAAAAAATTACACCCAATAGTTGTTGGCCGGATTCCATTGGTGGGCTTCACAACCAATCACGTATCCACACGTAACAGATTCTATCGTACTAAACATTTTTAAAATTCTAGTTATTTATTAAATTAATTTAGATATTTTTGGTAATAATAATATTATTAATACATCATTTAGATTTTTAAGTTTATATATAATAAAATTTGCCGCTCTCCGTCGCCGAGCGGAGGCGATTCTCGGAGGCGGCGAGGGTCGAGGCGAAGCTGGAGGGTCCGTTCTGATCGTCGTTTAGAAGATCCCCGGTTTCTTTCACGGCTCCGGCGGAGATCTCCGGTTTCCTTGCCGCCTCATATTGTAACCCTAGATTCGCTTTCATCTGTTCCAATTTCTTCCCGTGCAATGGGATTGTGGGAATCTCTCCTGAATTGGCTGCGGAGGTAAGGGAAATGTTCGCATTCAGTATTTTTTATCTTGCATTTGGGAGTTGTTTTGACAATTGGGCTTCGTTTCGTGGACATTCCTGTTGATCTATTTTTGATGCTTCTGCGTGGGCGATTTAAGGCCAGCTATTTGTTGCAGAGAGCAGAAGGATTAAATGTATGCGGTGTTGAATGGATTTAGATTGATCGGTTTGAATTTTATTGTCATTAATGTTTTTTATATACGCATTCAAATGAGAAGAGGGGCAACCATCAAACCAAGAGCAACCGAGATGCAATAATGAGAAGAAATTAAAGCCGGTAGATATTGGTGGACTGTGTGTTAGGAAATCAACCAAAAACAAGAGACAAACAATCGCCGAAAAATATAAGATTTATGTGATTCACCTCAAGATGAATTAGGTTCTTGCCGTCTCGCTGTATGGAAGAACAAAGACGATTACAAGGTGAATAAAATTTATTCACTTTTTTATTTTATCCCCAAACCCCAAGAGTAAGGTGAGTTTTGTAGATAACCCTAGAAATCTCTGCAGAGCGACTTCTGATGTGAGAGGACGACCTTCTAAAGTGACAAACATTGAGAATCTTTGGAATTAGTTAGGATGTTGTGAGAAGCACGTTTTTACGGACCTAAGTGCACTTGAGAATGCGAGTTGAGTTACCTGCAAAAGTCGCTAGCGAAATACGCAAAGAACAAAAAAATCAATCAGACACAAGCGTATACGTGAAAAACCCTCAAAATTGGTTAAAATCACGAGACGATCGAAGTTCAACCTGGAAAAGCCTCAATTAAATGATATTCAATAATACAATAGTCCCCCCCCCCCCTCGCGATTCTCAGATGGATCCTGTAACAACACAAAATAAAGACAAAAGAAATATACAAGTATACCGACAAAGATGATCAAGTTCAAGTCAGAGTGACTCGCTCCATACTGGTTTTCTGAATCCTCTGTAGTTTTTCAAGGTATTTCAATATTGTGTCAAGTTGTCTTCCTACGTCGACACACGACGTCATTGACGCACTTCGATCAGTTTGCAATCCGTCAATAAGTTGTCACGTTCGAGGCTCAGATGCCTCTCCATCAACGCCCACTTGAGACTAAGATTCCTCCTCCTGCTGACCGCCGCTATCCGCAGATGCACCTAATATACTTGCCCGTGTAAAATACGGTGATTGCACGCCGCCGCCCTTTGCGTCAAGATGGGCACTCTGCACCACTGCATTACCACAACCGTGTTCCGACAACACCGTCGACGCTTCAACGGTCCTTTCTCTCCTGAGCCTAAATGACGATCGCCAATCACCATCTATGCTTAATTTCAAGTTATTCTTCTCAGGATGAAGTAAGGACAGTGAGTACAAAATAAAACAAATAATAAAAACTTAACTCATACATTGGGTTGTTCTATTGCACGTCGTTTCCATTCCTCCTCAGTCAACTTCATCTTTCTTTGCGTACTCACGATCGTCTCAGTTACCTAAACAAAATTGATGATGTGCTTAGTCATAAAAATATGACTAAGTGAATATCATACCTCTTCAACTGCTATACAAACAGACAATAATCATCAGTAACAATATGCATAAATATTACACTTTCGGAAGACAGGAATACAGTAAATAAGCAACTATTTTTGCAACGTTCTTATATTCTTATATTCGTTTGAGTTTTTAGTTTTTTCAGGTTCTTTAGGACATGTTTCGTTTCTTTAATCATATTCGTTCTTTATTCGTAGTCTTTTCATCATTCAGTCTATTCATAAATCATATAACTTAGTTTCATCAATTCTTATCGTTTGTATCGCTATTCATCGACATTCTTCGTTCATATTTTGTGTTTCATTTTCACTTGTCAAAATCTTCATCCATATTCAATTTTTGTCTTCACTCATATTTGTACAACCGATTTTTTGTTTTTCGGTGCCATTCTTGTCGATAGGCAATCTTCAAGACGTCAAATTTCTTGTTTATGTTTTGGAAGAAATCAAAGGGTATATTTAAGATGTCCAACTGGGTCTTCAGGACGACCCCTAAGCCTTTAGACGGCTTCTGAGCTTAGCGGCAAGAGGCCGTCACATAGCAAAGGATCTTTGGAAGTATTCCGCCATAGGTATTCACCTCCCCCACACACACACACAACATTGAAAAGAAGGGTTAACCCTTATCAATTCTTCATGCAAATCTTTTATTCGTCTATTGTCTTTTCGTTCTTTTTATGTCGCTTTTCATATTCATATTTGTATCAAATTACACACAAGTGTGCTTTATTGAAAATCTCCCTCAAAATTTATCGCTTGCTTATTGCTATTTTGGATTTAGCATCTTTTATTAGTAATTTCCATTTTCTTATCAGTGATTCGAACATTCAAACTGTTTTAATTTCATGTCAATTCACATTCACTAAAATACTATCTGTCTTAAAACGATATAGGTATATTCTGAAAATAATTCAAAGATAAGCATAATTAAAGAGATAAAAACTCACCTTGTTTTTCTTTTCTTTGTGTTGTTATTTTGAGTTCTCGTCATATTTCACATATGTTGTCTCTGTTATGTTATCTGTTTAGTAAATAATTTAGGGGAAAAATATCTAAACCTCATTGAGATCTATCCGGGTAAGCGGTGGGACCTCCCAAAATCGTCTAGCCTTTGGGTCCGGTTTTTGGTCCATCAACCAGTCGGTGAATGAACCAATTCCGAAGGTGTTGGCTATCTTAAATTATGCCCCTCCATTTTTTCGAACTTTTACTTTGCAACCACAACAACCAACAAAGCGAAGTCATCAGTTTTGGCTTCAACAATAACAATTCCATAAACTCCATCATATATTTCAAACCAGCCAGCTAAACAAAGAATTAATAAACTTCCCTCCAAACAAAGTAAATCGAATAACCAACCAAGAATAAGATCGATTCTTCAAATCCAATCTAGCCGTTGCGAGCTCTGTCTGTTGCGATCTCGTCTAGTCGTTGTGAGCTCTGTCTGTCGCAGGCTCTTCTAACTGCAACTCATCTACCTTGCCAGATGCGAGCTCACCTTGTTGCGAGCTCATCTTGCTGCATTGCTTAGCCTCCTACCTACCAATTGTGCTTGCGGTTTGCTTCCCCATGCTGGTTAGCTGCTTTGTGCAACCGACTGCCCTCTTGGTCATGGATACATCTACTGCTATTTCCTCTCCTGTTGCAGGGGCAGCCCCTGTTCCTGAACTCCATGACGAGTTACGCATCACTACCATTTCTCTGACAAGGAAGAAGAACTTTGTTGAGTGGGGGCATTCTGTTCGTCGTGTTCTTCAGTCAAAAGGATTTCTGCATCATTTAACTCAGGATGTTCATGTTACCCCTACTGATGATTGACTTTGTAATGATCGGCGTGTTCAGACTTGGCTCCTCAACTCACTTGATGGTGAACCTTACCGCATGACTATGTATCACAAGTCAGCCAAGGCAATGTGAGATGAACTTCATTCCCTCTACTCTGGTAAGGACAGTCTCCAGCACCTGTATGACATCATCACCGATCTTCATACTCTTGACATCGGCGGTACTGCCGACTTAACCTCATTTGTTTCTCGGTCCAAGACTCTAGTTGAAGCCTCGATTCAACATCAGCCCCTGATTACGGATCTCGCTGCCCAGCGCGCTCAAAAGGAAGCAATTGGTATTGTTATGATGATGGTTTATGTCCGGTCTCATATTCGGAGTGTTCGAACTCAGATTCTCTCATCTGCTACGATTCCCTCATTCTCTGATGTGTGTTCCATGATGTTAAAGGTTTCACCATTTCTCCTGATACTATCAGCCTTCCTTTACCAGCTCTTCTCCAGCATTCTTTTGCGTCATTACTGCCTCTACCTTCCACTTCCCGTGGAGGACATGCTGGGTCCCAGGGGAGGGGTCGCGGTGGCCGGCCCCGACCTAAATGTTCTTTATGTGGCAAGGATGGACACCTTGAGGCGACATGTTATCATAAACATGGCCAGTCCTTCAGATGGTCGAGGCGGGCCTGCTTCTGAAGTATAGGTGCTTGGGTGTTCTGCCTCCCGGGGTTCCCCCTCGGAGTCGGCTGCTCTGAGGTTGTCTTCTTCTTTGAAGGCGATGAATGAAGTGGTAAGAGAGTTTAATTATTTCTGGTTCTTCTCCGTTGTTGCGTTGTGCTAATTTTTCTCCGTCTTTTTTCTTGTAGATCGAGGTCCAGGCTCAGATTGTCGTTACTTGGAATGATCATTATGTGAGCTTGAAGTACGGGTATTTGGCTCTTCAGAAGAAGTTTCAGACGGCGGCGAGCTCACTTGCAACTTTGAGGGATGATCATGATCGGGACATTTCTCGATTTCACCGGATCGGGTCGGAGCTGAAGGCGGAATTGAAGAAAACTCTGGCATCCTTGGAGGTGGAGAAATCTCTGGTGGAGAGGACCGCACAGATGCTGATGCGTGCCCAGGAAGAGACTTCTCGTTTGGAGACAGAGCTCCATACGGCGAAGGCCCAAGTGGAGACATTATTTTTTGATAGCCGCATGTCAGAGATGAAGGCCGTCGGTCTTGTCAGAGTCTTTGAAGGCGTTGTTTATTGGCGAGGAGGTCGAGATCTGGACTAATAAGGTTGTTAGAAACCAGGTCGGGGGTCCCACACATTTTGGGTAAAGGCCCGGTCCTGGCCGACTGCAGTCGAACGACACAGCATCTCCAACCAAATCTCCTGGGCTCCACCTCGGTTTAATCCCAGGTAGGTTGTTGAGGCCTGGTCTCGACCCCAGGACCTCCTTTATAAGAGGCGCCTTAGCCAACCTCTCATACCCAACTGCACTGCAGTGCAGTTGGGTATGAGAGGTTGGCTAAGGCGCCTCTTATAAAGGAGGTCATGGGGTCGAGACCAGGCCTCAACAACCTACCTGGGATTAAACCGAGGTGGAGCCCAGGAGATTTGGTTGGAGATGCTGTGTCGTTAGACTGCAGTCGGCCAGGACCGGGTCTTTACCCAAAATGTGTGGGACCCCCGGCCTGGTTTCTAACAAAGGTGGAGCCTCAGATGGAGGATATTCGTAAACTGGCGATTAGGCGTGGAGTTTCGTAGACTTTTCGTCTTGTTGGCATGAGCTTGGGATGCGACATATCCGTCTTTAGTTTTGGTGATATCTCAGGCGATGAGGGTTCTGATGTTGACGCGGCTGATGTGTAGCGGCGTTATATTCCTGTATTAGTGTGTTTGCATTTTTTTCTTTTTCTAGTCTGATATCTTGTATATTGCTCTTGTTGTTTGACGGTTCTGAATAACGCATTTGCGCATGTACTTGTTTGTTGTTGTGATGATAGCGTTCTTTTTCTTCTTTTTGCCCGGATGCTGTTTGACTTGCGGTGTTGCTTTGTGCGGGCTGTGATTGAGACTTGGTTGGTATGCGGCTGGTTTGTCACCTAGTTTGCACGAGGATCGCTCACGGCTTAGTTTGCACGAGGATCGCTCGCGGCTTAGTTTGCACGAGGATCGCTCGCGGCTTAGTCGTGAGGGCGGCATGACCTGACGATGTCGTGACGTAGAAAGGCAGGTTCGGTGAATAACTTTTGTATTCAAACCGCATGTGCAGTCTTACCGGTTTTGCACCAGGATCGCTCGCGGCTTAATTTGCACGAGGATCACTCGCTATTTAATTTTCACGAGGATCACTCGCGGCTTTAATTTGCACGAGGATCACTCGCAGTTTAATTTGTACGAGGATCACTCGCGGCTTTAATTTGCACGAGAATCACTCGCGGCTTTAATTTGCACGAGAATCACTCGCGACTTTAATTTGCACGAGAATCACTCGCGGTTTAATTTGCACAAGGATCACTTGCGGCTTTAATTTGCACGAGGATCACACGCGACTTTAATTTGCACGATGATCACTCGCGGCTTTAATTTGCACGATGATCACTCGCGACTTTAATTTGCACGAGAATCACTCGCGACTTTAATTTGCACGAGGATCACTCGTGGCTTTAATTTGCATGAGAATCACTCGCGGCTTTATTTGCACGAGGATCACTCGCGGTTTTGTTTGGAATTAATGGGGCTCTGCTATAGGAAACACAATTCCATATAAAAAATAGTTTACCCAAGTTCTGGCTTGCGGTTTCTACAATACTTAGTCGGGGAACCATATTTGAGTGAAAAATTATGAGTAAAATGTTATGATTCAGGGGAAAAGCGGTGAAAGCGGGTATGGAAAACGTTCAATGGTGATTGTTCGAGTATCCCGGTATGATCAGAGTCAACCTGGATGACAAGGAACTGCACATCATAGGTTGCTTGCTCGGGTTCTTTTCCAAGAGTGACGGGGAGGTGGTGCCTATGACTAGTACTAAAGTGCCCTCCAGGATGCACGCGTTAGCAGATTTCAGCTTGAGGCAGCCAGCGGTTAGCTTGAGTTGAAGTAGTGCTGATAGGAATAATACGTTCACTGTAATCCCTTCGTCAACCAAAACTTGTTTTAGCTTGGTTGGCCACTTGTCGATGCCGACGGTTATGCTTCTCGTGTTCTGAACAGAAGGTTGTTTCTCTTTTGATATGAATTGATTGACTGCCCCCAGGCTGGCGAGTCGCTGAATTTCTTCTTTCAGTTGATTGCATTCGTCGGTGTTATGGCCTGGCCCCTTGTAGTATTGGCAGTATTTTGATGAATTTCCTCGACCTCGGGCGATCGGCCTGGGCTTATACAGTGTTGAGTGATTGTGAATTGCTTGGTAAATCTCGTCTTGAGGGGCATTTAGTGGCGTGAATTCCTGACGTCGGCGTGACTCCTTTATTTGGCATGTATTTGTGCGTCGGTTGCAGTTCTTTTTAGGCTCCTGGTGCAGTTTGCTTTCTTGTTTCCTTTTCCGAGGTCTGTGATCTGTCGTGTTTCTGATCTCCATCGTATTGTGGATCACCGAGGTAGCGATCATGCGTGTCTCGGGTTAGCGTTGTCGGAGTGGGGGAGCTACTAAAGCTTGAGAATTGATTTTCTATGTCGTATTCCTTGTACGGGGGCGACTTGGTTGTGGCGTAGAGATCTCCTGGTGGCGGTGAGTCAGCTTGCACGAACGGAGTTGTGGAGGACGGCTTTACTTCTTGACAAATGGCGAGCATCATGGCTTGGATTTTGTTGATTTGTGTGGCGTGTTTGGCGAATATGCCTTCTAGCTTACCAGCGGCTGCTGCTTGATCCATCTTATTCGTGCAGGAGGGGGCTGATTCAATGTGCCCCTCGGGGACTAGTCCTTCCATGGTTCGGGCATTTCTTCTTGTCATTGTCCTTAACCTCCGCTATGCAGGAGGGGGTTGATTCAATGTGCCCCTCGGGGACTAGTCCTTCCATGGTTTGGGCATTTCTTCTTGTCATTGTCCTTAATCTCGAGTACCGCTATGCAGGGGGTACGGTCTTTTGAGAGTGTTGGGAACTCGATTCCCACAAACAGCGTCAAACTGTTGCGGTCTAACTCGATGTCCCGATCGGACCGGAATATCTGGACCGCCTTAGCTCTCGGAACGGTCGAGCGCGCAAACAGTCAATGAAGTAGATTGATCGTACACACAAAGTTTTAACGTGCAAAAACCTCTCAACCGGGTAAAAACCACATGACCGGATCTGTGCCGGTCAAAGTCCATTATTTCCTTGTTGTTACAACTTGTTCGTTGAATCGAGGGCGACAGACCGCTTCTCGTATAATTTTGAGGTGAGAGAACACTTAGCACACGGCGGACGACAGACTGTCACGCCCGACGTTTCGTTACAAATTGCGCTTTGCGAAGATGGGCTTCACTGAGCGTCCCGCTGACTCTGAACGTGGGGGCGGAGCACTTGAATTTGCGGTTGCGGAGGTCTTTTGGAAACTGAGAGGTTGGGCTTCGTCGGGTGGCTTGAACGTGGCTCGTACGTGGCTCGTACGTGGCTCGGGTGCAGCTTGAGTGCGGCTCGGATGCTGATCGTAGGAGAAATTTGGCAGAACTTCGACCTGAGAAAGAATAAAGCTTGGAGGAAAAAATTCCGAAATAAGGAGACTTGTGACTCCTTTTATAGCCTTCAGGAGGTGGTTATGGTGGTTACGCGGCTATCCGCACACCATAACCGCTCTCATAAATATTTTTGCTATTGTTTTGGAGTGCGCATTATGATAATTAATCTCGCTATTTGCACCCTAATTAAATTAATAATAAAAATTTTCCACTAATCTGACGGTTAGTGGGTGGTTATACGTGAATCGGATGATGAGGAACGACCCCAAACGATCGGACGGAGGGGACAGGCTCCCACGGGCGTCCGACGAACTTGCCACCAATCTCGTCAGCGAGGGGGTGACCTTCGGCGACGGCAAAGGAGGGGCGGCCGACTCGGCCGCTCCCTCGGCCGCGCACCGGCAGCCGAGGAGGAGCGGCCGGCGGGCGCTCTCTCGGCCGCGGACGGCTGCCGAGGAGGAGCGGCCGTGCAGCCGCTCCCTCGGCAGCGCGCCGGCGGCCGTGGCGGCCGCTCTCTCGGCCGCGACCGACGATCGAGGAGGAGCGGCCGGCTCGGCCGCTCTCTTGCCCGCCTGTCGGAGGCCGAGGGGACCGCCGACGGCGGTGAGAGGAGGGGCGGCCGGTGTCCGGGGATGACGCCGACCACCCGGCGTCGGCGAGGCTACGTCCGCGGCGGTTCTGTTTTTACGCGTGGTGAGATCGGCGCGCGGGGGGATCCGGCGCGGTGATCGCGTGTGCAGTCAAACCCATGATCCAACTATTTTTGGTGAAAGTCATGGGGTGTGTGATTATGTGCACACCCATCCTTATACACATGGATCTCATTCCTAACAATTAAACTCTGGACTTTGATTTTATTTTCTCCTCGTATTGGGATTTTGGTCGTTACATATGCCTATTTGGCTCCGCCTAAATTGGCCTCCTCCCACACCGTTGAATGTGCGCTCGAAGCCTCACGTGTATCCGTCAAGTTTGGAACGACCTTCATGTTGCCCAAACAGGAGTATTTATGGGCATAATCCTAAATACCCGGCAGGTTAGTGGATGTCTACCGGATCCAAACCAAACCCAATATGATCTTGTTACCAGTTATATAAATATACCTCAACAGACGCTCCCCCACACGCGAACACCGCAGCCCCTCCACACAATCAGGGCGCGGCTTTCTAAAGTGCTTGAAGACAAACATTGAGAATCTTTGAATTAGTTAGGATTCAAGGAGTATAACTTACACCATGCAACCTTGTGCAAAAAAAGGATAACATTTTGGAAAAGTTGTTTCCTCCTCCATCCTCTCTAACTGTAGAGAATTCTACTTTTTTTATAGTTCTTCTTTAATTGAATTTTCCTGTGCTTATGGCGGCGCCTATTCTTCCCGTTCTTCTACCTGCAGCCTCTTCTTCAAGCAAGAGATGGAGTTGTCGTTGATCGGGCTCCAAAATGCTGGGAAAACATCACTTGTTAATGTTATCGCGGTCTGCATCTTTGAATTTTCCAGAATTTTTCATTCATTTATAGCGCAATGTTTTCTCAACCTTAATGTTGACAATGTGATGCATTTCTCCTGTGCAGACTGGTGGATACAGTGAGGACATGATTCCTACAGTGAGTTGACTTTGATCTGGATGACAGGATTGATATAAAATTCTTCTTCCCGTTCAATAATCAATTTCAAATACTAAGGACCTGAACCGGGCTTTCTCTGATATCACAGGTTGGGTTCAATATGAGGAAGGTTACAAAGGGAAATGTCACCATAAAGTTGTGGGATCTCGGCGGCCAGCCAAGATTTCGCAGCATGTGGGAGCGATATTGTCGTGCAGTCTCTGCTATTGTGTATGTTGCTCTCCCTTCGAAATTTATCTTATATCATTTTATTGCTATAGAGTATAGAGTATAGATTATGGTTCATATTGGAGTTATGTTGGGATCTAATTTTTTTTCTTGAGATCATAAACAGCACCTTCACATTCATCTTCTTGTCTCTTCTATTTTTTTGCATGTTGTTTAAGAGCCCGTTTGGCACGGTGATGACAGTTGTGAACGCGGTGGTTACGAACCGTCATTTGTTTGGCATTGTATTTTTGCTTCACTTAAGCTCCGTTTGGGGGGTCTTATTTTCACCGGTCAAGCGGTTACGACCGCATGAACTTGACCTTAATTAAGGTTTGGTTCATGCGGTGGTAACCGCTTGACCGGTGAAAATAAGTTCCCCCAAACAAAGCCTTAGTTGGGAGAAAAACACCAGCATCATGAAATGCGTGTTTGAAATGACAACGGCTATATGACCACCATCAAGAAAAAAAATTTATTCTGAGCATAAAAATAGATGGAGCTCCTTAGATGAGGTCGGGACGTTCACGAGCGACAGTTTGTAACCGCCATGTCAAACGGACCCTAGGTTGTTTTAGAAGAAATTCAATAGGAAAATAGGAACTTTTAAGCAATGGGAGGAGAAGCTTACCATGGATGGGCTCAAGTAGTAGTGTAGTCAGCGTAGGCTTCATGATAACTTGCTTATATTTAGGCTCATCAAAAAGAAATCTTTCTGAATTGTGGAGCGAATTTCTACCAAAATCCAAAATTGCATTTTTAATATTCTGCAGGTACGTTGTTGATGCGGCCGATCATGAGAATTTATCAATCTCGAGAGGTGAACTCCACGACCTATTGAGCAAACATTCCCTCACCGGCATTCCACTGCTAATACTCGGAAACAAAACTGACAAGCCAGAGGCCTTGTCCAAAGAAACCTTGACAGAATACATGTAATCATCTTGATTTTCACATCTTGATTTGCGAATATTTCGTTCTTATTCTCTAGCTTAGCGCGGGATCCATCGCAGGGGACTGAAGGCGATCACTGATAGGGAAGTTTGCTGCTTCGCGATCTCATGCAAAAATGCGACCAACATCGATGTTGTTATAGACTGGCTTGTTAAGCACTCAAAGTCAAAAAAATGAAGATTTAAACTTCTGATGATGTAGATCCTCTCTTTTTCTCGTGGATTAACTATTTAATCTTCGAGGTAAGTTGGAGTTATAGCGAAATTCTGTTGTTGGCTAACTGGGTTTACGATTCTTCATGTTTGCTTATAAAGCTCAATCCGCGGGATGCGAGGAGTCTTGTTTCATGTATTTTTCTCATTGTTGTGAACTATTGCTATATGTATTATGCAAGAGTACTTTTGAAATAAATGTTCTTGTTCTGTGTTTCAGCTAGACTAGTTCCCATTTCGCATGATGGTGGCGGTTCTAAATGCAGTGATTACGAACCGTTGTCATGTCAAACATGTAATTCATGACGATGGCATTTTGGTCCAAACTCGCTGGATCAAAACGTCGCACCTAACGGATGACGTTTCGTGACCACTGTGTTCGTGACTGCCACCGCGGCGCCAAATGAACTCTAGTTCTATCTTATAGGTGCTTTATAACTTTATTCCTGTATTACATTACAACTAACTAAGCTAGAGAATATAGTTTTGGCTGGTTCATGATTTTTTTGTCAGTTCTATTATAGTTGCCATTTGTCAAAGATTTAAATATTAAAATCACATTACATCACTATTATATATTAGAAAGAAAACTTTGGTCGGTCATGGTTTTGAGATATGGTCATCAAATAAATCTGAGCCTTTCGATTTCAATCCCTTGATCCATCGAAATTGGGGGGGTTTTTATACACTGCCCCGATATGCGGCAACCATGGTACTCGCTTGAGTGAGGTGAACCTATTGGCATTGTTATGTAGGGTAGGCTAAGGGATGCGCAAATACAAGACCTCTAGGGATGAAAATGAAATCAGACACGCTAACCTTAATTTATATGCAATGGTTCTGTCGATGACGGCGACAAATTGATACGAACAATAGTAAATTTTAACCCACGAAATAATAAGTTAAAGCGGAGAAATAGCATTCAGTAAACAAATATTTAATGGTTTTCCTCCGCTCGGAAGGTCAAGGCAAAGCGCACAGAGAATGAATCTCACCTGCAAGTCACAAGCGATTCGAAGCGATTTTCCACAGGCAAAATTTTCAAGCAAATATAACGTCCAATTCAATATAAATATGCTGAAAAAATAGTCCAATACAACAAAGATTCACCAAGTAGTGGGCTGAACAAGACAATGAAGATTTCGGAGCCGGATGTGTTTTGACGGCAATCCAATGTGGAATCGGAGGCTGGAAAATGATGTAGGTGGCTGCCTCGGCGGTGCAAGGCGGAATTGGGCTGAAAATGAGTAGATCCAGCTACATAGGCGTGGATCCGGGTAAGGGAGTATATTCCTACAGATCCGATGATGTGAGAGCGGATCCGGGTTAGGGAATGAGGAACGGGTATGGGGAATTGGCAGACCGGGGCTGGACAGTCCAGATCTGGACTGATCTAGAAGAGAGGGTTGTGAGGGTGGCTCAACCGGGTGGGGGAAGGCTGGCTACAATTGGGGGGCTAGGGCTTTGATGTGTGGCTGCTGTAGAGGTAAGAGGGAGGTGCGGCGGTGGCTTTGGAGGGTGGAGGAGTGGGCGGCGGTGGGCTGTAGAGGGGGCTACGAGGGCGGTGGCAGTTGGGAGGGGATTGGGGGGAGGGTGGGGGGAGTTGCTGGAGGGTGGTTAGCTGAGGTCGGGAGGCTGAACCAGCGAGTATGCTGGCTGGTTGGGGATTTGGGGCGGCGGAATAATGGTTTGGAGGAGGGAAAAGGGTGCTTGCAGTTTTGGGATACCTTGGGGAGGAAGAAATACATATATGAGTCGTCACTTAAGGTCTCACGTCGGTACCGTTGGGTGATCGCGAGAATCTAGGATAGCTTCACCAAATTCTGCAATGTCCTAAATCAGTCCACTAACTACATATTTATAATGAAAGGATAACTAGGGCTTCCCACCATCGACGACTATGATTGGTCCGAGGTGGAGCCACTCTAATACATCAAATAAAATGCCAAAATAGTAAAATAATATATGAAAAAGATTCGTGACGCGGATCCGGACGCATCTGCGGAGTAGGATCGGCGATCCGATCAATCTCTCCTGTGCGAGTACACGAATGTGGGTCCTGCCTTGCGGCACCCTCCTAATGCGTGATCTGATGGATCCCTGTTACATTGCCTCACACTGTGCACCGGATCCGCTGGTTTATATGAACAGAAATGCTTATGTAGACTTCCCCTGAACAATGAAAATCATATTAATAATGATTTAGATATGGATAAGTACAATGGTTTGAATCTTCTCCAATTATTTATGGTAATTATCCCAATTTGTTTCATGGATTTAATTTGAGTGGCTAGGATTGAATCCATCTTTTAAAAAAAAGGGTCTGATTTTGTGGATACAGCCTCAACTCTCAAGGATACAACAGCAAGTGGTTCATTAGAAAGGGATACTTACACCTTGTAATTAAAATCTTGTTTCATTTAGCCGTCTTTCCTAAATGTTTTACTAAAAATGAAAGTAAAATTTTAATTATCTTACAAATTAGGGTATGTTCGGGACACTCCGTTGGCGTTCGAACTCTATTTCAGTGGAAAATAATCGCTTTAAAAAAAAGGAGAGAATGAAGCTTCAAGGATCAGTCCAAAAAAAGAGCCACTAATCCGATTTGAAAGAGTACGATTGAAAATGGAGAAAAGAGATTTCTCAAACAGAGCTGAGCTCTTTGCCGACTGGCTGACTGTAACGTCCCCTGGGTCGTCCGTGGGCCTCAGCCCAATAGGCCTCCGTTAGACCGTTACCAGGCTGCAGCCCAAGCACCCCAACCCCTCTCCCTCCACAGGCGGGTTGTTGGTGGCCACAGCCTTCCTTTGATGAGTGAAATTCTCTCGTTAAGCGGACAGCACGGGGACTTCCCAGGAGGTCACCCATCCCAGGACTTCTCCAGCCCGAGCACGCTTAACTATGGAGTTCTTTCAACTCTCATCACCAACAACCCGCCTGTGGAGGGAGAGGGGTTTGAGTGCTTGGGCTGCAGCCCGGTAACGGTCTAACGGAGACCTAGTGGGCTGAAGCCCACGGACGGCCCAGGGGACGTTACACTGACTCCCTAAACAAAGCCTAGTAGAAGCAAAATCACGTTCCTTTCCATTTCTCTATAACATATTGTTTGGAAGATTTTGGTTTCTCGAAGCTAATGCATTTCAAACACGGCCGTTCTTCCAAATAAAACTGCTGATCCGGGATATGATCGGGGCAATCGCATGTGCTAGCATGGCCGGCCCAAAGACCAGCATGGGCAGGCCACAACTGGATTATGGAAGGATGCAATCTTCCCCATTTTGTTATATAATAAGCCCTTTGCTCTACCCTATAGCCACAATATAAGCCACCTTGAGGCAAACCTACATGCTTTTTACACAATTGATCGCACTAATCATGAGGCTTCCTTATGATAGTATAACTATATCTATATAGTTATCTACCACCTGAAATTTCCATAATTACAGCTCTCACCCCTCCAACTTTTCAAACTACAAAAACCTCCCTGCACTATTTCTATTTTATAACATCCTTTGAGTAAATTTTCAGAGGTGTCTTCTTAAACATAGATGTTAGGAAATGTAAACATTGAGGGGGAGAAAATTGTAATTTTGAAAATTACAAGGGCGCAAGCTGTAATTACGCAAACTTTGAGGGAGGTCAAGCGTTCAAGAACTACGATGCATGACCACTACATTAACGACCACCGCCATGCTAAACTGAGCCTTAAGCAAGCTAGCATTAAACACTTGATAATATATCATTATTAGTATTACTACTATATCTAAGTTTATATACATTGTATATATCACATCCACACAATTCACTCAAAAATTATCTCCAATATTTAATAAAATTTAAATATTAATAAAAACACAAAAATAGAGACTACTATATTAATCTAGCAACGCATTCAACAAACACATTTTCACAAACATAAATGACCAAATATTCAAGCTCGTCTTTAATTATTGAATTTTAACTAAACATAACCAAACAATATATACAAATATCAAACTGTTTCTAGGCTGGAGACAACTGCGAAGCCCTTTAGAAGTTAATCTCAACCATCCATTTCAAATTGGATGGTAACTGGGCAGTATCCATCCAAATCCATGGGTTCTTTGTCGTGATTCCTTGATTTCTCGTCGTGGTTCCGATCGATCCATTCGGACGGAAATATGATGGGTCACCAGCTCGAAAAATTCTTGTACTCTTGAGTTGATGACTCCAGTTTTCTCTTCTTGATGGAGGAATCAAGACCTGTATGGTTGCTTTCTGAAGATTCAGGGGCAGAGATCTTTGCTTTAAGATACTTACCCACTCCACCACTCATGGCTCCATTCCCAGTTGCTGCTGTGGCTGGATTGCTGAACCAGGAACCAACTTTATGCTGGAGAAGTAACCAAACATGTTATAATCCCGTAAAATGCTTTTACAACAACTGAGGGCGCGTTTGGTGGGGCGGGGTGAGCGCTGCGTAGATCCAACGATGTCGGAAGCTGGGTTTGCATTTCACGTGCACGTAGTCGGCATTTAACCGCAGCGGCGTTCAGCCAGATCTGCGCCAAGAGATGTTGGTCCCGCCAAGCGCGCCCTGAATGAATAGTCACCGTATGATGTGAATATTACCATGTCATCGTCATAATCGATGGGAGCTGCCTTCTCCTCCTCTTTTGCTTTTTCTTCATCTTCATCAGGCTCTGTATAAGGATTCACAAATGTTTTGATATTTACTATCTTTATCTCCTCCTGCATGAATGAGATATTATTATAGGAAGAGCATCTGTTTGTTGAAAGCTATAATAAGAGGTAATAGTTAAATGACTACACGCTGAAAGTGAACAACTTGTTATGTTAATATTAGTTCTTGTGGTTTCGAGCTGGTTTTCGTGGAATGGTATTGGGTCAATTTAGGTTGAAACCAATCAAAAACTCATTAATATTGCCGATTCCAATCGAAACTCAGAGAGATTTGAGGGAGATTTGGATGTAACCCAAGGGTTTTTCATCCAAACTTCGGGAGCTTCAGTCAAAACTCAGATTTCTGTCGTTTTTTTTTCTTCCCAAAACTCTTGATCAGTCATCAAAAAACCATCAAATTTCTGCGATAACTTGACCCTGCTTAAATAATCCTCTTAAGTATATATTTTTAAAATATTTCATAATTAGAAAGTAATCAAAACCAAAACAGATATTGGATCAGAAACCGAAGAAACTAAAACTAAGGAAACTGGATCATTCACACTCGAACTGAAACCCAAACCGAATTTTAAAGCCTTGGAATGAACAAGCGGGTGCACTAGAAACCAATAACATGCTTTACTGGTGATGAAACTATTCTGAACACCTAAATGAATTTGTTATGGGTCTTACAATGTTGCCTGAGAAGAGGCCGGAGGTGGAGATGACGGTGGCGGAGATATTACGGAGCTTTGACCGCGGCTGCCTAAGCGGAGCGTGCTCGAGAGAGAGAGAGAGAGAGAGAGAGAGAGAGCTTCCAAAATCTCTTTTAGTGTCAAGGAAAATAGACTTTCTTCAATGATACCGATACAAGGTCCACTAAGTCCTTTAAATAGGACTTACAATCGACACCAAAATGGAAAGAACACTAAGGGAAATAGAGACAGACGTGGACATGCGACTAAAAAGACACGACACAATTGATGACGTTATATAAGGACGCGACTCTTATGACATAATAACTGCATATTTGGAAATAAATAACAATAATAAGTAATGTCATAATAAGACCCCTAATATCACTCCCGCCGTGCAAAAAGAGTTTGTCCTCAAGCTCGGGGGAGATCAATGGTGTTTGCGTTAGCCGACACCCTCCCTCATCATCATAGTTCTAGACGTGCAGATAGAAAAGTCGTTTGCACCTGTGGCCGCGAGTGTACGACTCGTCGCAGTTGAAACATAAGCTCTTGACACGCTGTTCCACCATCTTGTCCCGAGATAGTTTACGGATTGGGTGGACTGGATGGCCCTCAGAACGACCTGGTTGAATGCCCGTGTCAGTGAGCAAATAGACCTCTTGTGCCAGTTGGAGGCGACGGTCACATAGCCTGGCCAGACTCACAGCAATCACTAAATTTGGAGGAGCCTCAAATTCGACATCAAGTCGCAGGCGTTCGCGTAGTCCGACGGTGAAGATGGCGACCTGCATCTCGGGAGACAGTAGAAACCGAAATGGAGTTCACCCTCTGATCCTACTTCGCTCCTGCAAGCCAAGGAAGAACTGACCCAAGGCCTGGAGGCGGAAGATCTAAGAGGTAGCCAAAGGCCGAGCTAAGGTATCCTCAGAAAGCGCTTGAGAGACGGAGCAAGAGAGCACAGGAACTGCTTTTTGAGGTACAGATTTCTCAGTCTCAAGTCCTAAACGGCTATGTAGTCCAGGTTGGCCTGAGCGTAACTCCGCTGTTCCTCACCTCATATTCGACTGAAGATCCTACTGTCTGCCGAGCTCCATAGGGCGAGTGCAGCTGGATACTGTGCTCACCCTTTGATCTGCCTTCATTAGTCGAGCTCGACGAAGCCCGGCGGCTCGGCGAATGCTGAGCTCGGGGTCGCGACGAATGTCGAGCTCGGTTCGGCTTTCCCTGCCTACTGCCTTCAGATTCCTCTGCTGAGCTGCTTGCTTGGTGATCTGAACTGGCCGGTCTGGTTCCTGGCGACCTCACTCGCCGGATACGGGGTTGTACAAGTATAGCCTATGCTAGAAGTTGAAACTGGTCCAGATAATCGTGCACGTAGCTCGTCTGGAGAAGTGTTGTGAGGGTACCGAGGGGGTTGTTGTGGATTGGAGACCAAAACGCAAGTTGCAAAATCACTTGAAATCGTCCCACGTCAGACCCGGCTGATCAGTGAGGAGACGAGTGGCCCACAGCAAGGCTGAGTCGAGAAGGTGAAAGGAGACTAGAGGAAGTCGTTCGGCTGCCGGAGTTTGTCGATGACTAAAGAATTGTTCACACCTGGTGAGCCAACCCAAGAGATCTGATTTCCCATCGTAGGTGGGAAATTCCAATCGGATATAGCGTGACAGAATAGCAGCTTCAAGGCGTAAGAGGGTCTGCGGTGGCGGCTCCTGGCGGATGAGCGAGGGTAGCGGAACTTGACTGCTGCTGGCATGATCTGTGGGTGGGGTTGTAACCACTGGAGGTGCTGATGTTAGTCCATTAAGCTTGTCGGTGAGGGTTGACATGTCGTTCTGATGACGTGCGTCAATGTCCCGAAAGCGTGCTTCTACATCCTGAAGGCGTGCATCCATGGCGGAAATAAATAATTATATGTAGTGTCATAATAAGACCCCTAATATAATCATACTTGTGCTCTACAGATTATGTTGACACTCTTAGGCCCTGTTTGAGAGATCAGTTTCAGTGTGGTGGCAGTTGCAAACATGATTATGAAAAATGCAAATAATGTTTGGATAGGTGAGGTACGAATTTTATTTTTCAAAATGAAAGTTAAGTTAAAACACCACCACAATCATGCAGTTGTGGGCCTTGTGTCCAAGCTTTAGTAACTAACCATGTATTCCCAGACCCCCCAAAAAGTGAAATTTTGGTCAAAAAAGTTATCATGAAAAATCATAACGCAAGTAAAACACGACAACTGTATTTATTACCACAATTTCATACCTACATTGCTCAAACACCAAGTTGCCTCAAACAGAGCCAAACTCTAATGACATGATTGTTTGCATACACATAATAAATTTTTGCATACTGACTAATGACAACATGCAAATCTTAAATTTGATGCTCTCAAGTCTCATCAATAGAAAGTAAAATTTCAAAAAAAAAAATTTATTTGAATTACTTCAATATATGTGCAGCATTCTGAAGACAAATTGAGACAAAGATTCTTTACTGCTACCTTAAAAAAGTTTCAGGTGTCAAACAACTACGTTATTCATATACAGAGGTCATAGCAAAGCTATATTCACAAAATCTTCATAGGAAAACAAGCCCATCATGGATAATCAATGACGGAGTAGCTATAACTCAGTTAAAGTGCATTTGACACCCTTGGAATTCATAAGAAAACACATGAAAAAAGCCTACAGTTCTCAAATAGATAACTGGAACCCCTGAAATTTCATATTTACCATTCACTAAATCACCACAGTTTTATAAAACTTAATTAAATTCTCTTTTTAAGTCGATTTAACCATAAATCAACACAAAAGAAGTAAAAACAAGTTGAAATTAATGTTTTTAATATATTGTTTAATTAAGTTTGACAATTTAGGCAGTCATGGCCTCATGGGCAAAGGTAAAATTTCAGATTAAAAAACCCTAAAATTGAATTGTTCTCATTTGACAATTAAGTAGAAAAATTAGAGTTTCAAATATCCATTTGAAAACTAATAGGAACTCCATATGTTTTTCCTATAAATTCCAAGGGAGTGTCAAACATACTTTACCATGTAACTATAACTATAAAATAATTGCATTTAGAAACTCGAGGAAAAAACCATGTGCACTCACCAATGGTCGATCATCATCGTCTACAGGAACCTTTTCCATGGCAGCTAGAGTAGTCAAGCCACCAACAACCATACCAAAAACTGTGTGCTTGAAATTTAAATGGTTTGCAGATTTGTAGAGAATGAAGAACTGGGAACCATTGGAATGAGGCCCGCTGTTCGCCATACTAACAATACCCCTTCCTGAGTGTAACAGTTTTGAATTGACCTCATCCTTGAAGGGCTTACCCCAAATAGACTGCCCTCCTTTTCCAGTGCCAGTGGGGTCCCCACCTTGAATCATGAAGTTTCTAGAACACTTGCAATCAGAAGTCTATGCAAAACAAAGAGAACAAATATAGACAGTGTTTGATGAGTTAACCATACCTTATATTTCGATGAAAAGAAATGCCATCGTAGTAGCCCTGTTCGCAAAGAGTGATAAAATTTTCGCATGCTCGTGGAGCGATGTCGCAATGAAGCTCCACATTCAGGTCACCATGCGATGTATGCAACTGAACATATCCCTTCTTCTTTGGATTCTTTTCAACTTTGATGTAGTCGAATTCATTTTTTGTTACCGGATCATAGGCAGTAGATGTAAATGATCTTGAAGCAGCTCCGGTCGTGAAACGACTTTTAACCTGCATGCATTTTCAATGTTTTGATATGAAAATAGATGAGCAAGGTCATTGTTAGCCTTAACCCAACAACTGTGGGTTTGGTTTTATGAATACTATTTGTTCTTCACATATATTTTGAACAACCACTATTTTCTAAAATTATTCCGATATTATTGTAAAGATGAAAATCCAAGGTTAACTCTACAAATAAACAAGCATACAGCAGAAAATAAAACATCTGGTCATACAGAAAGTCAAGCAAACACTAACAAGATAGATCACATACTAGCTTTGCATTTACGGGAGCCCTTTCTCCCGCTATGTGCATTGCAATCCGAGCTGCAGTTTTGTCACTGGATCCTGCTTTTGCTGCTGCTGCACTTCTGCCAAAAACAGAAGCCGAGGCAGCATCGACGATACTAAAAGACTGAGTCGGTTTATCATCACCCTTAGAGATCGACTTTTCATTGTCCTTGATGCGTGATCTTGCAGACAAAATGGCAGTGAGAGCAGCTGCTCTTTCCTTTTGTGCTTTGCTTCCTCCTCCACCATGTAAAGCAGCTTGCTTTGCCTTCTCAGTGCCAAGATCTAGTAACATTTGCTTGATATCACCAGACACATTTATGTTACAGGCAGGATCATCTCTGATTCTCCTTAATTCTGAAAAAATAGAAGAAAAGATTACTATATGTAACTTATTAGGTGCCATGAAAGGGATCCCATCACAATGTGCGACCGCGGCAATTCCCGACCATCACTAGAGCGATGATCAAGAATTATTACCGCTGCACATTGCTGGCAGAGGAACCTTGAGCAGGCCGCTACATTTACATTATTATTTTTATGCTAGCTCTAGCGTTTTGTAAGGAGATTAAAATTGAAGAAATTAGACTATTTGTTGGTCTGATTGAGGATCATTGCCAAAGGCTGAGATTATTTTGATGGTCCCATGTCTTATAATATACTATAGATGAGCATTTATCAAAAGAGAATAAATCATTAAATTCATTATTTCCTCCATAAAATAGGAATTCTCACCATCATCATCAAGTTTCAGATCTTTTTTGACATGATCAAATTCCGTGAGTGCCTTGCTGTCAAGTGCATTTGGATTCTGTTGAACTAACAGCAGTCTATTAAAAGGTAGCTAAAAAAAGAACATTAAAATTTTTTGATAGCTTTACCTGAATTGTTATCAAGTCATCTTTTGTAAATGGTTCATCTGTTAGCAACTCCTTCCAGTTCTTGCCCTTGATGTTTAATTCTTTGATTGCCTTTTGACAAAATAAAATATAAAAAATTATTAAATGAAGGTTGCATGACGGAAACATCAACCAAAAATTTTTCCTCTTAACAAAACACACCTCATAGGAAAACACATTGCCAGTAGTTTTTACAGCAACCATATGAGTAAATTCGGTAAAAACTTTGTTAAGAACAGGGCACTGATACTCTCCTGAGAGAAAAATAAAATCAAACAATAATTTTCATATGTTTGTAAAGTTTAGGCAGAGGGTCTCTTAGGAATTATTGTATTAATCCAATCAGTCAACTATTATTAAGAAATAAGAACAGAAAATGAATATTTATATTGCACATACATAATAGCAAAATTGATACTGATTAGCACAAAGGTGGTTGTTTCATACTTACATCAAAAGCATTTAATAAGAAAGTAAGTTTATTGTTTAAAATCCCTTACATATTGATATTAGATAAGAGCAAACCTAGCTTAGACTGCACAAATGAGAAGAAATTTCAGGTATTGTTTGATTTTCTAGCTTTAATTCATAACCTGCTTGGTTGCTTCATTATGTACCATTAAAATCGCCGAGTTTCCAAATTTATCAATAGGTCCTGCTTTAGGTTAAACTAGAGCATGGATCAATGGAAGCATCCAATAATTCTATAAATCTATCAAAATTTTAAACCTTTTCAGCCTATCAAAAGTAGAGATAATCCTAGTTCCAACTAGGCTTTTTTGCATATTGTTGAGAGAGCACAAAAACTTGTATGTATTGCTTGTGTGTAAATACAAAGAGAGAATACAAATATATAGGAGGAAGAAAGGGAGAGAACAATCTTATACATGATGTGGGACTAAAGAAGAGAGAAGAGGGAAAACAAAAAATGGACACAATAATGGGCTCTTTACATGGGCTTTTCTAGCACTCCCGCGCAAGCTGGGGCGTACAAATCGTATGCGCCAAGCTTGGACAAGCACTGATAGAAGAGGGTACTGGAAAGAGCCTTTGTGAGGACTTCTGCAACTTGTTCAGTCCCCGGAACATGCTTTAGGTCGAGCTTCTTCATTTGAACTTTTTCCCGGATGAAATGACAGTCGACTTCAATATGTTTTGTTCTCTCGTGGAAGACCGGGTTCTTGGCTATATGTATAGCAGCTTGGCTGTCACAAAGCAGGAGAGCTGGGAAGGGAGCTTTACACCCAGATCGGTAAGAAGACTTTCAAGCCACGTCAATTCTGAAACCACTGATTCCATTGCCCGGTATTCTGCCTCAGCTGATGATCGAGCAACGACCACTTGTTTCTTGTTTCGCCAGGTAATCAAATGTCCTCCAAAATATGTGCAAAAATCACTGGTTGACCGTCGATCTTCAAGGGAGCCAGCATAATCAGCATCAGAATATGTCACCAATGTTGGAGCTGAAGAAGAGGTTCTGTAAACTAGTCCTTGGCCATGAGCTGTTTTAAGATATCTGAGAATGCGTTCAACAGCCTGAAGATGAGATCTTCGAGTGGAGTGCATATACCGACTGACAATACCAACAGCGAAGGAAATATTTGTTCTGCTTACCGTGAGATAAATCAATTTTCCAACGAGGCGACGATAATATTCTGGATTCTGGAGTAGAAGATCTGAGTCAGATGCCTGGGCGCACAACTTGTGGTTCACATCCATTGGGGTGTCACTCGGCTTACAGCCTGAATAGCCCGCATCATGAAGGAGGTCGAGGTCGTACTTCCGTTGAGAGAGGACAAGCTCATCTGGTCGTCTGGCAACCTCAAGACCCAAGAAGTACCGTAGGGGCCCCAGATCTTTTGTCTGAAAGACGGAACTCAGATGTAGTTTGACCGCCTGTATCCCTTATGAGTCATCTCCTGTAATGATGAAATCGTCAACGTACACTAACAGAAAAACTGTTCCTGTTGTTCGGTGACGAGTAAACAGCGAGAAGTCGATCGAGCTCCGAGTAAAACCAATATCCCGAAGGTCTTTACTGAACCTATGAAACCATGCCCGTGGGGATCGTTTGAGATCATACAGAGCCTTCAAAAGACGACAGACCTGAGACTCCCCCGTGGTCTCAAACCCGGGTGGCTGCTGCATATACACTGTTTCCTGCAGATCACCATGCAAAAAGTCATTCTTGATATCTAGTTGGAGTAAGCTCCACTGGCGATGGACAGCTACGGAGATGAGGAAACAAACGGTATTGAGCTTGGCCACCGGAGAGAAAGTTTCCTCATAGTCGAGCCCCTATTGTTGGGTGAATCCACGAGCCACTAGACGAGCCTTCAGACGGTCAATCGTCACATCAGCAGCATGTTTGATGACAAAGACTCACTTACACCCAACCGGTTTCTGACCCAGAGGAAGGGGTACTAGAGTCCATGTTTGGTTAGCCCAGAGAGCAGTCATTTCCTCCTCCATGGCGACCCGCCAGCCCGGATGTTGGAGCGCCTCCTACACAGAGTTAGGAGCAGAGACCGAGGAAAGAGAAGTAGCAAATGTGTGAAGGTGGGGAGAGAGGCGACGGAGGGAGACACAGTTTGCCAATGGATGAGCTGTGGAGGGCGGTACCTGATCAGCAGGGCGCGGAGTAGTCGTGGTTGAGGCCGACTGCAAAGGGGAAACAGAACTGGGAGGACGACGAGTGTAGACACGGATAACGAGTGGTTTGGAGGGAGCGGGAGCTGGTGCAGGTGGTACCGGTGAAGGTGGTGCAGTAGCGGGGATAACAGGGCGTGAGATGGATGGCGGGAGAGGAGCTGGTGGTGGATGAGCGGGTAAATGAGCAGGGAAAAACGGCTGATCCTCCCGGAAGTTAACATCAGCAGAGACCGAGATCTTTCGGGTAGCTGGAGAATAACATACGTAGCCCTTCTGGGTGCGCGAATATCCGACAAAGATGTGTTTAGCCGCCCGGGGATCCAACTTGTCCGAGGACGGCCCCAGGAGGTGGACGTAGCAAGTGCTGCCAAAGATACGAGGCGAGAGAGGAAAGGGCGGAGTAGAGGGAAACAGTAGGCTGAACGGAGTAGCATAGTGGAGGACGGAGGAAGGGAGACGGTTGATGAGGAAGCAGGAAGTGAAGACCGCGAAGTTCCAGTAAAGTTTGGGAACATGCATTTGAAGAATGAGGGAGTGTGCCACATCGAGCAAGTGGCGGTTCTTCCGTTCGGCAACGCTGTTTTGCTGGGATGTGTAGGCACAGGATGTTTAATGAATAATCCTGAATTCAGAGCACAAATCTGTAAAGCCGTGACCGGTGTATTCGCGAGCATTATCGGTGCGCAATGTTTTTAGGATGGTGTGAAATTGTGTACGGGTTTCAAGGACGAAGGCCCGAAAAATAAGGGGAAACTCGGAGCGATCACGAAGTAAGTAAAGTCACGTTGTGCGAGAGTAATCATCAATAAATGTGATAAAGTAACGGAACTCATAAATACTAGTAATCTTGAAAGGACCTCATATATCGGAATGTACTAAATCAAAAGGAACAGCGCTCCGGGTACAATGGGCAGGAAAAGAAAAAAACGGCTGCTTGCCGAAGATACAGGACTCGAACTGAAACGGATGAAGAGAGATATCAGGAAGAGCCCGCTGGAGGACCGGCAGAGGGGCATGCCCAAGACGTCGATGCCACTCGCTGGAAGAGACAGAGAAGAGGATGGTGGGAGAGTCATCGAGAAGGTAGAGCCCGTTCCGCAGTGTGCCTTTACCAATGATAGTCCGCGTCCGCCGATCCTGTATGACAAAAGAAGATGTGAATATGACAAAGCAATCAAAATCACTAGTAAGGCGACCAACAGAAAGTAAATTGAACGGGTAGCTCGGAACATGAAGAGCCGAGCGAAGGGAGATCGACGGGTTGAGAGAGCGGTCCACCAAGCCGGAGACGGGAACCGTCGCCCCATTAGCCACAGTGATACACTTCGGATGAGGAGAATCTGAATACTGGGCAGGCCGTCGCGAGGTAATGTGATGAGTGGCACCTGAGTCCACGATCCAGCACGGACTAGTAGATAAACAAGCAGTACCTGTGTTGGAAACGGAGGCAATTGAGGCAGAGGGCGGGTTGAGCAGCCCCTGGAGTTGCTGGAGCTGGAGACGAACGGCCTCAAGGTCAGGAGGGGCGGCAGAGGAGGCGTCAGCAGCAACAGAAGCCGTCAGACGAGGAGGATAACCAATCTTCCTGTAGCAGGTCGCATCAAGGTGGTCGTCCTTCCCGCAGTATGAACACTTCAGCCGACCCCGGACATCGCGTCAACGGTCCCGAGATCCCGAACGTCCGCTACGAGAGGAGGTAGGTGGGGAAAGTAGGGGGAGGGGCCTGCTGAAGAAGGGTTGGGGAAGAAGGCGCAGAAGTATCCGGAGGAGGTGACACGCGAGGAGCATGGAGCAAACATCAGAGAAAGACGGTGTTGTGAGAGAAGCCAGAACCTGAGTTCGAATACTCTGAAGGTGATGCGAAACACGATCCATCATGATGGCAATGCAGACTGCTTCCTTCTGAGCGCGCTGAGCAGCATGATCATTGGTAGACGACTGATGCTGGATTCAGGCCTCAGCAAGGGTCTTGGCTCGAATTACAAAGGAGGTCATGTCCGAAGCCCCCCCCCCCCCATGTCGAGAGCGAGAAGATCAGTGAGTATGTCGTAGAGATGCTGAAAGCTGCCTCGGCCTGAGTACAAGGAATGCAGCTCATCCCACATAGCCTTGGCCATTTCGTCATACATGGCCATCTGATAAGGTTCACCATCCAAGGAATTGAGGAGCCAAGTCTGAACACGACCATCATTGCGGAGCCAGTCGTCGGTAGGAGGAGAAGGAGGTGCCTGAATGAGGTGAGGCAAAAGGCCCTTGGCCTGAAGAACCCATCGAACAGAATGCACCCAGTGGATAAAGTTCTTCTTCCCAGAGAGAAATGGTAGTTATCCGCAGCTCATCGCGGATTTCAGCAGGACAAGCCGGGCGGTCTGCAGGACAAGCCGGGCAGTCTGCAGGACAAGCCGGGCGGTCTGCAGGACAAGTCGGGCGGTCTGCAGGACAAGCCGAGCGGTCTGCAGGCGGACTAGCCGTCGGGCCGGTGGAGTCAACAGAAGAGCCCATAGAAGCGGGAGAGAGACCGTTGCACGTCGGGCGGTCTGCAAGTCACAACGACTAGAGACTGTAGCGGATGACGAAGACCGTTGTGAGAAGAACTTGAGACCGCTCGACAGGCAGTCCGGGAGCCGGTGGACGGCTAGGCCACAACACCAAAAAATGGGAAGCTCGAGAGAGAAAGACCGCGACCAAAATGCGGGAAAAACAAATCGCACAGACACAAGGTGGACACCAGCGGCCAGACGGGCCGCGACCAAAATGCGGAAAGAAGATAGACTGCACGGTCTCAGTGAGCACATCAGCAGTCAGAGCAAAAAGAAGGAGGCCGCAAGTAGACTTTGAGCGGACAAGAAGAGGAAGCCGCGAGTAGGAGAACTCGAGCGGGCAAGAGGAGGAAGCCGCGAGTAGGAGAACTCGAGTGGGCACGAGGAGGAAGTCGCGAGTAGGAGAACTCGAGCGGGCACGAGGAGGAGGCCGCGAGTATGGAGACCTCGATCGGACAGAAGAAGAATCCGCGAGTTAGAGAACTCGAGCGGATAGAGGAAGAATCCGCGAGTTAGAGAACTCGAGCGGATAGGCAGGAGAGACCGGGCGAGTAGCACCGGAGGATGGGCCCACGGGTCAGATGATAAAAGCTATAAAAGGAAAGGGAATGATGGAAGAAATTGGAGCCACGGAAGGAAGGTGGAGAGCGAACAAGTCGCTGAGGTCGGAGCGGATAGCGCAAACAGAAAGCGAGGAGCGGGTAGCGAGTAGCAGCGGGTAGCGCAAGAAAGCCACAGAGTCCGCGGACAGACCGGACAGACCGGAGCGGTTAAAAAAAATCTAACCGGGCAGACCGGAACATGGCTCTGATACCATATTGAGAGAACACAAAAACTTTTATGTATTGCTTGTGTGTAAATACAAAGAGAGAATACCAATATATAGGAGGAAGAAAGAGAGAGAACAATCCTATACATGATGTGAGAATAAAGAAGAGAGAAGAGGGAAAACAAAAAATGGGCCCAATAATGGGCTCTTTACGTGAGCTTTTCTAACACATATTAAACCCATCACAGAAACTCAACAACAACATATTTTGCTTTTGTGTAGAATAAAATACTTTAAGCTGTAAAATTGGGTAGAACATTAACGTTCATTATCTAGCATTCAATGAACAATCAGAAGGATACTGTCATCATAATACTAGAACTTCAGGAACAATAAATTTTGTTCAATGGAAGCCACTGTTTACAAAGAACATCAAAATACTAACAACGTCATAATCCTCAATAGCTTTATCCAACTATTTGGAATCGGGTAAGTTAAAATGCTTAAGCAAGTACTTAAATATTGCTGGCCACACCTTAACCTCACCCTACAAAATTCCCTCTCTAAGTCTCTATCATCAATCTTCATCACAACCAGCCACACATTTTTCATTTTTCATTCACTGATGCTTAGTGCTACATAGCCTACATGAGATGTTAAATGAACTCATCGCAAACTATTTTGAACAAATTATAACAGTGTTACGTCCTTATCTTAGAGTTAACCCTGCTCCATCCTAATCCTTCGTGCTAATATTCATTACTTGTCTAATGGGTGCATTTCTTATTCTTAGTTACCACTTACCAGCAAGATTATCCATGCTCCTCGGGTACAACATGAAGTTAAAGATCGCTTATCTGCCTTAAGTCATCCAATGACTACCAAACATAAATACAACAACCCACACTCTAGGGCACAAGAAATAATGAAGGATGACCGAAGTAAGTCATCAAGCAGCAAAGAATTTATCAAAGATATTTTTATCACCAAGCCCACAAGGCTAAATCGATTACTTGAAGTCAATCACAAACTCATGGTCATACCACTAACATGACACGACTTTTGGTGTACTGAGGACTATTCTCGAAGCCCAAGATAGTAATATGCATATATGGGAAGTAAGCTTAGGTCCCCATGGACATACACAGAAACCACAATAGCTTCATACAAGCCCACAAAAAGATACAAGGGCTGAACTGCATTCGAAGAGGCTATACTAAACTTACAAAGCTATAAACTAGGGTTAACATAGGGCGAACCAAACGCTCGCCAAAGTGTGTTTTGCTTAAAGAGTTGTCTTGTCTTGTTAAAATTATATGTGTTCGATTTAATCTTTTATCACTTTGTTTTGATTTCATTGTCAGATCCTGCATGTGAGTAACATATAGCATTTAAGAAAAATAGAGCATCTCCCCGCACCCCACTTAGGATATCAACCTAGTCGAACACTCACTTAGCCTACCCTACAGCAGTTGATATCAAAACCCAACATTTGGGCCACATTTATGTTTGTAGTGGTAGGTCTTATAGAGTCAATAAGTTATCCATGGCCAGTCATAGCAATCATTCGAAATGATTTTATGGTGATAGGGCTCGGTATCGTATGCGTCATCGTCGTTGCACCTCTCTGCTATTTGAGGATCTGAAGTTTATATATGTCCGACCCCGTAAAGCTCCTCATACTATTATGAGGGTCATCCTTGTTCACCGCCGCACATTCATAGGGATGACATCCAACGGACAATATTTGATTTTGTTGCATACGACCATTTAGATGATTATCAGATGATTTTGTTGCATACTGTCATAAGAATAACATCATGTATATAAACCATCGTAATGTTTTTGAAAACAGAGATGCTGGAAGCTAAATTTCAGTGATGGCTTCTTGACCCCCCCCCCCCCCCCCACACACACACACACACATAATCTTGAACAATTTACAAGGTTCGTGAGCTAACTAAACTAGTCAACATACTAAGAACAACCTAAGACCTTCTTAAGAACTCCAAAGACAACCATGTCATTCTAGGATAAATTACACACCTATTCAGCAATGACATATATTAAAAAGACAAGGGGTTGACCCAAGGAAAAGGTTGTGGAAAATGATCCAAGATGAATAGATTGAACACTGACAAAGAACAAATAAAAAATAAGAACCAATGAGGCTAATGTTGTATTTTTAGGATAAACTCATTGCACTCATCAATTTCCATCACAATTGACAGCTTGATCCCATAGATTGTTTTCACTTAGTCTATCCGCTTCAAAGTGCTACAAATCAAAGATACTTACAAATCTTCCCACGTAATATGTTTCAACAAATATGAAAACATTTTGCATTTCTAAAAAACAGTTTATCCAACATGATTAAGGCTCTGTTTAGCGCAGTAGTGTCGGTCGTGAGCGTGGTGGTTACGAACCATCGTTCGTGAACACCCAACCTCACCTAAGGAACCTTATCCACTTTTATGTCTAAAACTAGTTTTCTTTTCTTAGTGGCACTCATAACCATTGTCACACCGAACACATTCTCTGATGGTGGCGTTTTTGACCAAACTCACCGGAGCACAAACGCTGTGCAAAATGAAGCCTACATTTTATGCACAACCAAATCATTCATTAGGAAAGGCATCCGACAACTACAGCAAAACTAAAGCCACAACCACTAATTGCAAAGCTCTAAACATGTGCTTCAATGTGATTTTTAAATCATTTAAAAGAAACTATGCAATCTAGGTTTGTTTGTAGCCATTGGTAAAAGTCGCCATAAGAGAAATAAAGTACTTAAGAGTGCATTAAAATAGGTTCTGAAAATACCATCAGAATTTTTGTGGAATGTAAGAGGAATGAGATCTTCATGCTTGAGAGGTACTCCTGTGACAGGATTCTTTCCGAACTTCCTAATGTACGGGATTATGTGCCTTTGTTGAATATCCCAATAACCTAGGATCAATCTCAGAAGCAGAACAAACAAGAAAACCATAGCTAATTCAAAAACTAAGAAAAAAATCATTTCTAAAAGTAGAATCCACTTACAGTACATCGAACACGCTCCCATCATCCGTGCAAACAGGATCCTCGAATGGAGTGAAGGTTAGCCTGAATATGACAGTGATAACAGAGAGAGACTGATGAGAACTATGATGAAGCCATAAAACAGATAAATAACTGTGGAGTTCCCGACTGTGAAGCGAATCACGCACGCGCAGCAGTAGAATGGAAGGCGCTTGAAAGGCGTGGTAAGCTCCTTGGATTTGGCGCCGCCCCACTCCGTCGCCCATTCCGTCTTCGTGATGAACATCCGATCCTTGCTGTGCTGTTTCTTCCCCATCTTTTCCGACGAGCGCCGGAGAAGAGGAGCAAATCGGGATATTGTTGGGGTTAGGGTTGCCTTCCACGGCTATCTCCGCTCCTCGACTCCACGGCCGAGTGTAGATCGAGTTGTCTCCCGGAGAACCAGTTTAGTTTATCGTGGTCCATCGCGTTGCTAAAGCGCATAAAATACCCTTAATATTTTAGGTTTTTTAAACCCCACCCACAAATTAAAGCCGAAAGCCCGCCTCCCCCTTCCTGATATTCAGCGCTCCTCTTCCTGAATGCATCCGGCGAAACCTCGCCCCCTTCCCCCGATTCCTCCGGCGAAATCATTCTCTTCTGACACAATCATGATTCTCTCGTCCCCGCCCGCCTCATTTTTCTTCCCCGTCAACTTCCCCGACTGCATCCGGCAAAAACCGTGAAACCGCATCTCGTTATCTTCCTCGACTGCATCCGGCAAAACCCGTGAAACCCCATCCCGATTCCTGTATTTCCTCCGGCGAAATCTTCGGCCGCCTCCTCCATTGATACCTTCGCCCGCCTCCTTCACTTCCGGTAATGTCTCCTTCACTTCAGGTACATATTTTATTATTTAAATTTTATGTTATGAATTGTGAAAGGAAAGACGAATATTGTAATTAAAAAATTGAAAAGGTCTACTGGGTGCACATAGCATTGGTGTGCACATAAAATTTCAATGGGTGCATATAGTATTGGTGTGCACAAAGCCGAAGATGGTGTGCCTTTAACACGACCTTTTTTATTGTATATTTTTATGGGTTTGGAATATATAAGCTCAAGTGTTTTTAAGGAAAAAATTTTTAGTTGGTTCTCTCATAATACATGTTTGAATTAGGAAAATAATATATGCATTCTGTAGCCAAGAACGAGATCTACAACTTTCATGTTGAACATTTTTTCAAATTTTGCATGATTTAGCCAGAATCTGACCTGAAAGGATGCTGGCTCGAATTTTGAAATTTATTATTATTATATTCATTTCGAGTCAGCAACTTTTCGAGCCAGATTCCGGTTAAACCGTGAAAATTTTAGAAAAATGTTCCACATGAAAGTTGTAGATCTTGTTCTTGGCTACAAAATGCATATATTATTTTTCTAATTCCGATATATATTGTGGAAGAACCAGCTCAGATTTTTTTAGACTTAAAAAAGTTTGAGCATATATATGTTATTCTTTATTTGTATTGCTTTTGATTTGTGCCCAATTGCACGTATGAAAGGAAAAGGAAACTACCACAAATCAATACATGAAAAATCACAAACAAGTTTCATTTTTTCTTTCTATTTGGTTAAAGTAACATTAGAGGTAGTGTGAAGCCCCGCTAATTTCTCCCCAAACTGAGCGAGCCCCTCTCAACTACGTTCTTCTTCGTCTACAACAAAACAATACTTCCCTCAATACAGGACTGAGCGCGTCCGCACAAGCGACATTCACAAAATACAAATGCAAATCCCAACCTCACTTCATCCATAAAAGATCAAACTTGATGGAGGAAACAACCTATGTGGGCCCAACCTTCACAACATGGTATACAATATATCTACAGCATTCTATATATGATTCATAAACTTTATTTTAGAATGATAGGAATTTAAAAATGTGTGTTGGTGAGTTTTTGCAGGAGAATTTAGGGAGCAAGCAAGAATAAAATATGAGAAAATGTTGCAGGATTACCAACATGTTAGTCCCCACCAACATATTAAACACACACACATGAGCATGAACTTGAGCACAAAAGAACTTATTTGTATGTATTTGAGTGTTTTTTTATATATAGATATAAATTCTAAATGCAAAGGGGGAAATAAAGAAAAAAAAAAAAAAAAAAAATCGGTGCTTCTCCTTTAAGTGCTCCGCTCGCTTCAGTTCTCACGGGATTCCGGTGAGACTGACTGACATAATGAAGATGTAGTGCGTACACATTGCCTAGCTGTCTTGCATGTGGAGTCTCTCTCTCTCTTGCTCTGCTTCTCTTGTTGGATATAGAGAGAAGCCCTGATGTTCATTCTCTCTCTTTCCTGTCACACAAAAACAGTGCCCGAATTGAAGCCCAACTGGCAATTTTAATTTCAACTTGAGCCCTGGAAAGTGAGAGAGATGGTGTTCCAAGAATGGAATTGGTAAGGGCAAAATGGGTCTGGGATCGCTCTATTTGTTTTTTTCCTCACACTTTCCTCCTCCTCTCCCTCCCCTGCATCCCAGCCCAAAAGAAACCTTCCCACCATTTCCAATTCACCAATCCATGCTAACAATGGAGAAATCCGACGACTTGGAGAAGTTCAAGGTCGTTGTGGAAAACAGATCTGACTCGCAATGCTGCACTAGAAGTCAATCCGGCTGGACACTTTACTTGGAGCAGTCGCAGACACGGTCATTTCACTACAGAACAAGTTCCTCTGTTTTTCAGGAGGAGGAAGATGAAGATGACGAAGCAGAGGAGGACTTGTCAATGCTCTCCGACGCTTCCTCTGGTCCACCTCATGCCCATGATGACGAAGAAAACTACTACTCGACTTGCACTGACGAGGGAGATGGATTCCTTCCTCTGAAAACTCGAATTCCTGAGCATGAAAGCAAGAGAAGAAAGGTGGTTGAAGAAGGACACCGGGAGGAGGAGTACTCCGGCGACTCCGCCGGCTCCACTCTCTCCTCCATTTCAAAGGCAAGTTCGCTTGCTTAAACTTCCATTTTATGTACATCGAGTTCATCTTCTTCGATCCATTTCTTTTGGGCCAGGCCACCACCAGCAACAGCAAGAAGTCTTTTTTAACAGAAGGCGAGCACTCCAGCTTCTCTGCAACCCATTTTTAAGGTATAACAACAGCTGCTTAATTGTCTCCGCTTGAATAAAAGATTGAAACTTTCTCCCATTCAAACTGGGGAAGAATGCAATATTAGTACAGACGCATTTGGACCAGAGAAGCACTGCCATTCATTGTCTCCCTCATCCATTTTCTTCAAATCCACTGTCGTCAGGTGTGCGGGGAAGAAGATGAAGGGAAGCGAGCATGCTCTGAAGAAATCTATCTTTTTTTATCTTTAATTACCACCGCCTCTGTTCATTTATCTCTATCCTGCTACACAACCCATTGGGAAACAATCAAAAGACCCAAGTTTGCCAGCTAAACTTTCATTTTATTAATGTTAATTGCTTTGTTCATTTCATGTTTGAAGGGTACTAATAATGCCTGCTGCTTCCACTGATCTTTTTTGTTGTCATAGTGGATAACTATTTCTGAAACGAAATTAAACCTCGGCTCTATACTTTGATTTATATATGAACAGAGCATAGGTTCTGCTTCCCACATGCAAATAAATCTCAGAATATCTCAGTAAAATAAAGGTTTTGCTTGTCTTGAGCACTCTTCCGGAAGAGAGAGAGAGAGAAAATAATATAAGAGAGACAGAGAGAGAGATCATTTGATAGCTTGGAATGTTCAAGCTAGAGTGCTAGACCCAGCTCTGTTTCTCTCTCTCTCTCTCCTTCAATTATTCAATCGAGATTGAAATTTAAAAATCATTTAAAAGCGAAAATCATTATATAAAAAATCATCTCCTCCCCCACCTTCAAATTTCAATTTTTAATTCTCTGCAAAATAAAGCAAATCTCATACTATTTATGTTGCTCTGTTCCTATCAAATTTCATACAGAAAATATACATATCAGGGAGCAATCATGAAGGATCCGCATACTCACGCTTTCAAATAAAACAGAGGGGATCTATTTTTTTTTTAATGGACAACAACATTAGTCCAAAAAAAATATTATAGACAAGAATTTTTTGAATAAAAAAAAATATAAAAGAATGCGAAAAACAGAATTCATAGATCAAAAAGCAAATGATCCTGTCTGTGAAACAGATCCCCTTCATTTCTGCGTCAAAAATGAAGAGGTATGAAATGGAGAGGATCCTGGAGCAATCATGCACTGATACAAAATAATTGTATGTATTATCCTAAAGAAGAATATTCTGATATTTTTTTTATTTTTTCATATTTTTAAGGGTATTAATATTAGCACGTCATCTTGTTAATTATTTCTAGCTCTTTGATATTCACATAATCCTCATAAAATTTACTCTCATGCATTATATTAAGCTATTTGTGCTTTATTATTTTAATTAATTGATATGCATAATAAAGAATATTTATACAATTATATATAGCAATTAAAATTTTAAAACTATGTTTATTTTGATTTAACTGTTATTTGCTTGTATTATAAATTAAGTTTGTCTAATTTTAATTATCTTCTCAAAAAAAATTTATTTATTCTTATTACGGATCACTTGACGCTCCTAGTAGACCTGTCTAAATTGATCCTTCTTGGCTCCTAACTCCTGAGTGGTTGAGCACGCAAGTCAAAGAAAAATGAGGAGAAGGCCAGAAGTTTTTTTTTACGTGAAAGACCCTGTAAAAAGGTGAAAAATCACGTGATCGAATCGGTGTCGACCAAACTTCACTATTTGTTGGCATTTGCATGATTTTATAGAGAAGGCGAGGGTGACATGTCGCTCCTCATTACAACTTGAGGAGAGAGATAGAGGCACGTTCGGAGAGTGACGGGTCACCACTCACGAAGCTTAATTGTACAACTCATATTCGTCGAGGGGGGCCCACTCAAAGTCAGGTTAGCAAGAAGTAAAAGTCAACAGGTCAAGGCATAAGTCAGAGTCAACGTTCAAGACAGTAGAAGGCCTGAGCGAGTATGGCGAGCTCCCCTCGCATACTCGTCGGGTAGGCGATTATGGACGATAGTCGCCCAGGCTGGGCGAGTTCCCCCGAAAATCGCCTAGTCACCAGGTGGGGGTTGGGCTATAAATAAGACTTTGTCACCCCTTAGATTTGCCTATAAATAGGACCACAAAGGGTACAAGGATAGGGGCCTCAGAATCTCGCAAAAGATCTCGAATAAACCTTTTCTTAACTCTTGGCTGGGCTTTGGATCCTGCTAGCAAGGACTTTAGCCGCGAGATAGTGACCATCCACTTGGTCGCCATCCTCTGGTAGTCGTCAGCTTGTGTCCAACTTATAGCTTGCTCCGTCATCTTTGGTTTTGGAGGGAAGCTTCTTCTAAGCATCCGGGTACGTAGTGGGACCTCCCTGCTGCAGCACCTGGGTCCTTTTAGTTGTCCCTCTATTTCTGTGTCTGAGCCTATCAACCCGTCAAGCCTGATTGCTAATCAAGTAACCTTAGGCTTTGATCCGAATTTTTGGAGTAGGGAATTTTTCCAGCTTCAACATTTTTGTACGGTGAGCGAGTTGTCAAGGCATCAGGTTTCGAGATGTGGAGAACCCAACGAGATTTCAGGATACTAAAATACTCAGCCAGCTGGCGAGTATGGAGGTATTACTCGCCAGTTCAAGATCCATCATCGTCGTGGAGGGAGGTTCCCTTTTAGAAATCAAGTGTTAGCAACCCCAGTTCTAGAAGGCTTTAGAGAGCCATCCATAAACTACTATTCTGGAATAGATGACCCGGTCATGCATCTCCAGTGGTTGAGAATACCTAATGTGTTGTTATGCTAATGGAGCTTTAATGCATTGCTGCTGCTTTTTCTGTCATACTATGCCGCACTTCTTATAATTGCTTTTAGTATATATATATATATAATGTTGTACTAACTTTCCCTTGCTTCGGCTATCTACTTTTGCTGGGTGGGTGTGTGCTCGTCCCTAGGGTATGGATTTGGGGAGGAGATTTATTTTTACTTAGCTCTGTGACTAACGGTTATTTAAATAACCATTCACAGAAAATGGAGCACCGTAGTGACCAACAACCGCAAGAGATTGCGCCAACAGATAGAACTACTCGAGCAGAAGCGCCCCCGACGTCTTTAGAGTTTCGTGACGTGAGTACTGACGAGCTGATTAGGGAGAGAGTGTGAGGAGTTATATGCAGTACTTGTACAGCCTCCAGGCTTTCATATATATGTAGGCTAAGACCTTATACTTGTGTAAATATATATGATATATATATATATATATATATATATATATATATATATATATATATATATATTATATACTGGTTTCTTGTTAATGCTTCTGCAAATCTCTAATATGTTGTGAATGTTGTGATTCCAGGCAAGCAAGGCGGCCACCAAGTGCTTAGATAAGGTGGTATGTTGCCCCTAAAGAGCACTGGGTGGACGTCTTGGGCAGTAAGATTCCCTCCAGCCCGACCCGGGTAAAAGTTGGGGGAAGGGGTCTTACATAAAGTGCGTCTTGTAGCTAAAGGTTATAAACAGTAGGGGGAATAGATTATTTTGATATTTATTCACCTGTGTCACCTATCGACTATCAGGATTCTTCTGGCCTTAGCGTCTATCGAGAACTTTATAGTTCATCAGATAGATGTGAAAATAGTCTTCTTAAACAGAGAGCTTAATTAAGAGATATACATGACACAACCTGAAGATTATGTGCAGAAAGATCAAAAAGATAAAGTGTGCAAATTGGATAAATCAATCTATAGGCTTAAACAAGCGCCTAAGATGTGGCACATGAAGTTTGATCAGGTGATAAAGAGTCTCGGATTTCAGTCCAGTCTTTCAGATAAATGTTTTTCTCACCACTCATTGTCGAATCAGACAATCATCATATGTTTATATGTGGATGATATGTTGATTTTGGGGTCAGATCTTGCTGCAGTTAGGGATATTAAATCCACTCTTGTAGAAGTCTTTGACATGAAGGACCTTGGTACTGTAAATACCATGTTAGGTATGAATGTTAGAGTTCACGAGGGTCGAGTTACTCTTAGTCGAGCTCATTATATTGAGCAACTTCTTTCTACCTAGAGATATGATAACTATAGGCCGATTAAGATGTCATTTGATCATAATGTTAAGTTGAGTCCTATTGTAGAGACCAGCATTGATCAAGTTAGGTATTCTAAGATAATTATCAGTCTCATATATGCCACAAGTTGCACTAGACCAAACATTGTTTTTTCAGTTAGCATGTTGAGTCGTTTTACCAATAATGCAAACAAAGAGCATTAGGAAGAACTAGATAGGTTGTTGAGATATCTGAGAGGTACTAAAGATCATGTTATACGTTTCACTGGTTACCCACCTTCTGTGGAGGGACATTCTGATGTATCGTGGTGTTCAGAAGTCGGGAACAGCAAGTCCACCAGTGGATATATATTCACTTTGGGTGGAGCTGTTATCACATGAAAATCCAAAAAACATACCTGTATAGCATTGTCGTCTATGGAAGCCGAGTTGTTTGCCTTAGCTTCGGCTGGTGAAGAGGTAGATTGGATCAGGAACTTGATTTTAGATATTCCCCTGTTTAAGTTACAAGTCAACTCGTTGAGCTTGTATTATGATAATCAAGTAGCAATTCAAGTCGTTAAGAATACCCTCTATAATACTAAGAGAAGACATGTACGACTAAGACATGCCGTGTTAAATTATCTAAAAGAATAAGGAATTATCACTTTGATCGATGTATGTTCAAAGGATAACCTAGCTAATCCATTGACGAAAGAAATGTTCAGAGACCGGCTAATCAAAATAGTGAGGGAAATGAGACTAAAGGCGATTTAGTTCGGCCTTAATTCAGCAATAGGCGATTTAGTTCAGTCTTTGTCCAAACATTTTGATTATTCTGATTTCCTTTTGTCAAAGCAAACATGTTGTGTTCCGTTGATGATCTTGGTTACTGAGCTCGGATCTGGTAAGTTGTTTCATTCCAAACTTGATGCTAACAACTTTACCTGGATTCGTCTTTTGCCTTGGAGGAGAGTGTTATTCCAAGCTTGATAACACAATCTGACTTGGTCTTATCTCTTCTTCGGGATATTGGTTCCATTCCAAACTTGATGAGTTCCAATTAACTTTAGAATGGCAGAAACCGTGACATTCCATGTAGGATCGCAGATATAGCTGCGGTGTTCAGAAGTCTGAAATCATTTCGGTTGAAACAAATATCAGGTTCTGAGATAAAACTATAATACTCTATGAACATGTCCTCCCAGCTAAATTAAAATAATTAATACTAAGTTCTTTTAGTAGAACTAGACATTTGCAAATTTGCAAGGGATAGAATTCATTCTAAATGAAATTATCTGCTGAAATTGCAGGGGCTGTTGGGATAGGAGGAGCACTGGTTGAATAGGATCCAGATCACGATGATCTTTTGAATGATGAGTTTTAGAGTATTATTAGTTTATCTTTTCCTACTTCTGTTCAGAGCATTGTTTAGCTCTTCCTTTTATGTACTTTTTGACTGGACTTTTTAGCTCTCTGTTTGTTTGGGACGTCAGATGTATAGGGCTTGTGTCTTATTGTACCTGAGACTATTCTGTGTTGCAGCTGAGTTTTGTTTACTTATGCGTGCATATTATTTTGTGCTTAAGTCTAATTTTGTTTGGAACAAGGGCTGAACACGACTGTGTATGATTCACGGTTAGTTGAACTTTGCACAAACCACTCTCTATCTGAAGTCTGGGTTCACGACGGACATAGGCGGAGATTGTTAGATATTTATATATATGTTTGTACGTGTGTTAGGCCGACTCAGAATAAGTTTACGGGTTCGTGTCATACTAGGGTCTTGCTCTACGTTGTAAGTACTATAAATACTCATTCCATACATAGATGTGGTATTCGTAAAATACTTTGAGCGGAGCCCTTTTACGCAAATCACTCAAAAAAAAATTAAAATTTATTTATATAAGTATTTTATTCAAACTACAAAGATTACCAGGTGTAAAAGTAGAGGAGACAGAGGCTTCGCTGGGAACAGTGGCGATGGCCATGAACACTGTGGTCATGAACTCATTCGTGAACGTCCGACCTCACCTAAAAAAGTTCATGCATTTTATGCTCAAAAATAGTTTATTTTCTTGGTAGTGGTTATATCCATTGTCTTGTCAAACATACATTCTATGATAATGGTGTTTTGATCGAACTCGCCGTAACAAATAAGCCGCGTCAAATGAAGCCAAAATCTACATGAAGAGGCGGGGCAGCGAATACACGACAACGGAATCGAATGAAGACTTCTTATTACACTTCCCCCAAAGAAAAGATCGTGCACCGCCCTCGTTCTTCCTAGCTTTGTAGCACCAATATCGTTGATCGGTTTCAATTCCGACAACCGACTAATATTGTTCCTTCTAATCTCCCATGATACGCTCTATATATAACAAGACATTTGCTTTCAATCTCGCAAGTAGCAGTCATGAGCTCTTCTTTAGCCAATCAAAAGTCGTCAGATTCGGCGACAACAACCTATCGTTAGAGGAGAAGCTGGGGGCAAGAGGGGGTTGTTTCCATATATGAGTGAACATCGAATAGCCTTATGAATCATTATATTCCGTCGTCTACAAAGGCTTCTTGAGGACGAGGAGCTGAACGACAAATTCTAACAAGAGTTGCTCGACGAAAGTAGCCTTGAGGAAGGAAATATGGGTAATGAACATGATGATGAGGCATGTATGCATAATAGAAGTTTATGTGTAGATGAATTATAGTAGGTCATCAACTATTCCAAATTATTTTTATATAAAACCTTGTATAGGGAAAAACTGTCTTCCCTAAAGTTACTATTTATTATTTTTTGGCCTGCACATATCAATATTGTCTCTGCTCTTTAAATTTCTTAGGTATAAATATAACATCAAATTGGACCTAGCTAAAAATGATTTATACTTTAAATTATGCTAAATAATACTCATAAGATTTTGAAAGAAATTTTGGTCGGATACTCGGACCTAGAGGAAGATTCGTGTGTCCCATCAAAAAGTGATATTTAGCCAATCAAAAAAATTAAGAAATTATAATATATTAATCCGGATATTTTTCTCCTCATTTTAAAATCTTACTTTTCTATAAACAAATATTTAAAAAAAAAATCTGGCCAGACATTGTGAATTTTTAAAATCCGGCCAAATATCATATTATTATTATTTTTTAAAAATCGTGAAATTTTCTAACTGTCAGATCATAAATCATATTGTACAACCCCGTATTTGCAGGTTTTTGGTTTTAAGCTTTTTTAGTGGTTTGAGCTCTTGGTGACCAATTTAGGTCTAGCCCTCGGAATATACTATTAGGGGGAGGAAAAATTATCTCCCCCCCCCCCTTGCCTTTTTCTGGGAGGGGCGGGTATGGCAAGTTGACCGACACCTGCCCCCGGCTGGCTAGGCGCAAGGTAGGAGCTGCGAGACCGGCGGGAGGCCAGGTTCTCGCTCTGCCCCCGCAGCCTGGCGGGGCGAGGCGGGGCGAGAACGGCGGGAGGCCGGGTTCTCACCCTGCCCCCGCGGCCTGGCGGGGCGAGACCGGCGGGAGGCCGGGTTCTCGCCCTGCCCCCGCGGCCTGGCGGGGCGAAGCGGGGCAAGACCGGCGCGAGGCCGGGTTCTCTCCCTGCCCCCGCGGCCTGGCAGGGCGAGGCGGGGCGAGACCGGCGGGAGGGCGGGTTCTCGCCCTGCCCCCGCGGCCTGGGGGGGGGGGGGGGCGAGGCGGGGCAAGACCTGCGGGAGGTCGGGTTCTCGCCCTACCCCCGGGGCCTGGCGGGGCGAGGCGGGGCGAGACCGGCGGGAGGCCGGGTTCTCGCCCTGCCACCGCAGCCTGGCGGGGGGAGGCGGGGCGAGACCGGCGGGAGGCCGGGTTCTCGCCCTGCCCCCGCATCCTGGCGGGGGCGAGGCGGGGCGAGACCGGCGGGAGGCCCGATTCTCGCCCTGCCCCCGCGGTCTGGCGGGGCGAGACCGGCCGGGAGCCGGGGTCTCGCCCCTGCCCCCTGCTCCCCAACCTGTCTCGGGTGTCCGGGAGGGTGGGGGGTATGGCCTCTCCCGCCCTTCGACCTCTTTGGGCCTTGTCGTTATCGTTTTACCCTCGGGGTGGAATTACCTCTTTACCCCCCCCCCCCCCGGTGTGGCTGTTTTTTATTGGCTCGAGGCATGTTTGGCGTAGGGGTATTGTTGACTTTTTGGACCATGAGGTTGGAAAAACTATAAATAGACCCTTAGGGGTGCCTTGGAGAAGATGACTTCTTCACTCTCTCTGTTCATCCTTCAAGGCACCCTAGCTCTGCATTGGCTAGGGAGGGGGAGACCTCAAAGGTCTTCCGGGTGTGAGGTGGGACCTCCGCGCTAGAGCCGAGGATCTGTTTCTAGCTTCTTGATCCTTTGGTCTGTGACGTTCTCCTGAGTGTAGTAGGTGTGAAGTCACCCCTTTTTAGGGACCCCAAACTTCACAGAGGACATTTTTAGCTTCAACACATACAGCTAGATAGCTTGCGGATTTTCCTCTAGGTTTAATGGGCGGACCTAATTGAATATCATAATGTACTAAAGAAAACGAAATATCACCTGTAATACTCATGGTGAAAAAAAAAACACGTTATTTGTAAAACATTGTATTTGCCCACCACCAAATAAACCAAATAAATCCTAAAAAGTAAAAAAAAAAATCATACAGATGGGGGTCCCACCACCAAAAAAAGTTAGAGGCGGGCCCCACATTCACGCTTCGCACCCACACATCTTCCTCCGTTCCCATAACACGCTCCGGACGGAATTCAAAGCTGCCCCGCTGCGGGTGTGGGCCAATCCAGCGCAGCTGCGCAAGGGCACATGCAAACACGTGCGCCAGCCCGAGTGCACACGACTGCACATGTGCACACGTGCGCATGTACATGGTTTGATCTTTTCAAGGATAAAGGTGGGGGCCCACTCACTGCTCACGTCCAGCTCAGCACCCTCCAGCAAACCATATGCGCCCGCATAATTTCTTTTATCGCTGCCATTAATTAAGGGCAATCTTAGTAAATAGAATATTTAATGCCAGCCCTTTTCCTGGATCAAATAAGTGACCAACCGACCATTTAACCTATGAAATTAATGATCCTTTATGACCGTCCGATCGTAGCACCCCACGACAAATAAGGATTATTTTGTCCAAAACGGCATATTTTCACATTGAAATATAAATACAATGGCTGCATTGTGTATTTTATTATTTTTTGTATTTCTTTAATTTATGTATTTATCTTTATTATTCTTCTTAGCTCATATATTAGAGTGAGACTAATTGTAATGATTCATTATTCATGAAATCAAACTTTCAATGTCATGTCAAAGCCTCAGTCAAGATGAACTTCGTGAGAGTTTTCCAGTCATGTGATGCATGTAAGTGATGGAATCTGAGTACGCTAGATGTGAAGAATGTATTCTTTATGAGAACCTAGAAAAGATAATGTATGTGTTTGTATCTCTTGAATTTGCCCTAGAAGACTCTGAACTCTGAAGAGAAGGTCTGCAAGCTATAAAAAGGCTTTATATGCACTCAAACAATCTCCTAGGAGTTTGGCTTGAAAGATTTCACAAGGTCATGACGACCTTTGGATATACTCAAAGTAATGCAGATCATACTTTGTTTATCAAACACATAAAAGGTAAATTGACAACTCTTATAGTTCATGTGGGGGAAATTGTTATGATGGGAAATAACCTGAAAGAAATTCAAATTCTGAAAAAAGATTGGCTAGAGAATTTGAGGTAAAAAAAATTATGAGACCTCAAATATTTCCTGGGAATTAAAGTCATCGGGTCCAGACATGAGATTTTGATCTCACAGAGGAAGTATATTATTCTTGAGTTTCTTCAAACATCAGTAATGGGTGAATGTTGACTTGTCAACACCCCTATCAAAGCAAACCATAGGCTAGGGAGAGACGACAAAGAAATTGTTGACATCCCTATTTTCAGAGTTTAGTGGGAAAGTTGATTAACTTGTCACATACGCGTCCATATATCTCATATGTTATTGGAGTAATCAACCAGTGCATGCATTCTTCAAAGACTTGTCATCTTGATGTTGCCAATCGTATTCTCAGATACCTCAAGCTCTCTCCTAACATTGGTTTCTCATTCTCACATAATAAGAAGCTAAATATTGAAGTATACATAGGCTAGGCTGGATTAATTGATGATCAACAGTCCGCCTCAGAATATTGCAATTTTGTTGGTAAGAATTTGGTTACATGGAGGATCAAAAAAACATGTGGTGGCCACATCCAATTCACACGGTCATGGGACATGAAATCTATGAAGGACCATGGACCCAAACTATCATGAGAAATCTTGACCTTGAGAAAAATGAGTCACTCAAACTATACTATAATAACAAGACAACCATCAGCATTGCTTATAACCATGTTCAACAAAATTGTACAAAACACATCGAGGTTAACAGACACTTCATTAAAAAAATATAGTGAAAAAAATCCTATGTACTCTGTTTGTTCTATCTGAACAATAACTAGTAGACATCCTAACAAAAGGATCAAGTACAAGTGCATTTGGAAGAATCATTAATAAGTTGGGCATGATCAAGATTACACACCCAACATGATGGGAGTGTACTTTTCATTATTAACAAAAGCAAAGAAGATTAATCTTACCCGCAATAATATAAGATTTACGCAATTCGACCAAGAACTTAATACGCGCACGCAAGATGCAAAAAGTTTCACTATAATCAAAGGAGGAAAGTACAATTGTTGTGTTTTGCATTCTGAAAACAAGAGGAATGAAAAAACAAAACAAAAAGCTTTTATACATATCTAGGGTTTCTAAAGGAACAGAAATAACAAGATCCCCTTGGTACAGATTTCCTTTTAGAATCGAAAAGGCTGCATCCTGTAGAACCATAGACAGATGATGAACCCAACTTTCTCGAAAAGCTGGAATCCGAGACAGATCCGCAAAAGCTATATGACAAAAGAAAATACTATTAATTACGCAAACATCCCCTGTGAGTGAGCGTAATTACATGTTGCACCCCCTTTATCTTTTGAAATTACATAAACTTCTAAAAATCTCTCCAAAGGGATATTTTTGTGCATGCATGCTATGAAATGTAAACTTAAGATAGGAGGTTTTCGCAATTTCAAAAGATAGAAGTGCAACCTGTACTTGTACAAACCTACAGGAGAGGCACTGATAAATCACCAAAAGAAAATATATTAAAAGAAGATTGAGCATCAGGTCTAGGATATAAACTAATGTGAATAACCATCTTTTCAATGCAGATGTATTTAACAATCTATAATTTGCATGTTTTTTAAGTTCAGCCTCAAGATTCTAATCAACTGCAGCGGAATCAGAGACTAATATATTTCACAACATTGACATTGAATAATACCAAATCATGTGCTCAAAACTTATATTTCATGTTGGACACAAAACAGAGAGAGATAGAGAAAGAGAGAGGAGAGGGAGAGAGAGATACTTCTCAAGTAGCTGCCCAAATTAGCTGATGACTCTAAGATCATCAATCATCAAATTTGTTTAGCTTCGTAACGTTGTTGTTGTAAAATTTTCTGATGGAAGCCGATAAAGATCGCAGGAACACTCAACCACAATCAAGTCAAGTATAAATCAGCAACAGTAGAAGCACAAGAGTCTCAAATTTGGAATTATCAACAATTTCTTTACAAGGTGATGCATACATTGTGAGACATGATTTCGCAATGTACCCGATGGAAGCAGAAAAAATTACAAGCAAGGAGAAACCGCGTGGTCTGAAGAATGCAACCGCACAAGCCGCTGACCGCAGGCCCTGTCCGCCGAAACCGTCAAGTCGCCAACTGCAACCAAACCGCGCGGACTGCCTTTATTGAATGTTGATGAACTGAACTGAACCCGCTGATAGACCGGGCGAACTGCTCGAACTGACCGCAACCCAGAGGAAGTGACTTCAAGCCGCTGAGACCGTGACCTGTTGTATACTGCTGATTGTAAACCGTGAACTGTTCCACAATGAGTCTTCCAACTAGTTGCCTAGTTGCTCAGTGCTAGCATCACAACCTGCACAGACAAGTCAACTTCGCTTAGTCGCGTTGGTTAGAGAACCGTAACCGCATGATCAAAATACGAGCTAAGTTCTCATTGTTCATATTATATATGTCGAGCCGGGGACCCCTGTTTATAGGCGATAGAGGGAGTGTGGTCACCGCCCATAGTGATAGGATAATCGTCCGTCAGCAAGCAGTTAGCACCACCTATCCGCACAAGTGCGGATACCAGCGTCAGTCTGCCATGGAGAAAACATCTATCCGCATAGACGGAAAGAACAACCAATCCGTCAAGCCGGGAGAACATCAACACCAGTCTGTGTGGACTTAGCAATCCAACCACGTGTCCTGATCCATTATCGGACCTAACGGACTGCCGGACTGCCACCAGACCGCGCTGATCTGCAGTCTCTGCTTCCAGTTCGTGCACACTGCAACCCGCGACTAAAGCAATATTCGTGCCTAGTCGAACTGCAGATCTCCGCGAACTCCAGAAGTATACCACGCAACCAGGCGGACACTGCGAACTATGCAACAAACCGGACTTGTCATAACAACATGACCAAGTCCTCACAACCAGCAAACTCTGGCACAAACCGCGCGAATAGGCCCTAACAAATTGATCGGTTAGTCTCCGCAAACCGCGCTAACTGCCTGCCCCTTTGCGACCCAGAGAACCTGACAGCTCCAAGCGGACTGTGCGGTCTCACAGTCCAGACCGCAACAGTCGCGGTTAGCATCTGCTAACCGCCCGGTTCCTCCCAGGGTGCTTGCTGAACCAAACTGCAGGAGAGAAGAGAAGGAGCCGAATTCCGGCTAACCGTCGCCTTCTACCCGCCAGACCACTGGCGGTCTCTGCGATCTACCATATCAGACTGTCCCACTTCACTTCAATTCCACTTCAACAAATTCAACAGTTGTGATCAAGTCATACGGCAGTTTGTGCGGGACATTTCGCTATCAGCTTCTCGTTTTAAAGTCAATACTCGTGCTCATACAATATGGCAAGCATAATTACAATTTTATACACTTAAATACGTTATACATAAGTATCATGTTGTCTCATAATACAGTTGACAGATAAATTATTAATATTTACATCAACAACATTCACATCTCGTATACTCAGAATTAAGTAACTTCAATATATCTTTAGCATGACTAGGGCTGTCCAAGGGGTCATAACAAATGTCATTAAGATGGGTAGATCTGCCCTACGATCCCCAAAATAAATAAGGCAAATGGCAAAAGTTGTCAAGCATGTGCCATAAAGAGGCAAGGGACCCCATCCAACACTAGGAGAGCATGGCTCTAGCCTTATCTTACCAACACAATTCAAGTAATCATGCACAGACCTATGTAGGGAAGCGGGGGTCTCCCCCACAGAAACAATTAAGACACCTTAACTGCAGTATATGCCATGGAGAAGAATGGGTCCAAACTATTCGCCTTAAAATGAGTAAAGATGATTAGCTTCTGACTGCAGTGCGAATAGGCAGCACGATGTTCTATTTCCTTCAGAATGCTAAGCCTGCTAGCTAGAGTCCTTCCCCCAAGTAGAAGAGATCATAAACAACATTCCTCTGAAAACACATACAGCCTGCACTGGCTTCTTCATTATGACAGAAGATGCTGCTTTCAAGATGCTGCTTTCTTGGGGTTTCCAGCAGTAGCGAGCAGGAGAAAAGAAGGGAGACAAATAACAACAATAACAACACTCGAGCATTTATCTCATTATAGTGGGGAAATTCTCAAATGATCCATATTTATAAGAATGACTAAATTTTACGTTAGTCGTCTACCTAACACAACCATCATCATTTTTCATCCAGACTTGGGACCGGCAAAGGAGAAAAGAAGAGAGAAGAGATGAAAAATCACAGAATGGTCAGTCATCCCTATGCTATTCTTTATGGTCATCTAAGATAAAAGATACTCATCATGTCTCATTTACTTCTTCCAAATGCAAATAGTGGTCAAAAAGCCATTATCATATAATTTATGTTTGACAAGACAAAAATTATGACCACTGCCAAAAATTAAACTAGTTTTGAGCATAAAATGCATGATTTTTTTAGGTGTGGTCGGGCGTTCACGAACGACGGTTCATGGCCACTGCGTTCACGGCTGTCACCACGGCACCAAACGATGCTTGTTGGGCATGACAGTTGTGGTTATTTACGGTGGTTACGAACTGTGTCGTTCATGAACGTCTAACATCACATAAGGGTCTCCATCCACTTTTATATTCAAAATTTTAAAAAAAATCTTGGCGGCGGTCATAACTGTTGTCATGCCAAATACAAATTTTATGATGGTGGCACTAGACCCTTCAAATTCCCTGACAATAGTGCTCACGCGGGAAGAAAGCATCCACCCCAATATGTTTGGAGAGATAATGTTTCCCCGGGTTTAGAGTAATCTGAATGACACTGGTGTTATCACAGTAGAGGGGAGTGAGATCTGGAGAAGAGACACCAAGATCCTCAAGAAGTCAACGGAGCCAAATAATATCCTCAGCGGTGGTAGTCATGACTCAAAGCTCAGCCTCAGTGCTGGAACGAGAGACACCAGTCTGTTTCTTGGACTTCCATGCAATAAGTGAAGAACCCAAGAAAAGACAGAAACCAGTGGCAGAACGACGGTCAACAGGATCACTTGTAACACCCCCATCCGTCACGAATAATATAACAGAAGGTCCGGCCGGGGCCCCACGTCATATGAAACGGACAGACGGAAGAGTTACTAAATGAGACTGTAAACCCTTAATATTTTGAAAATGCATCCTAACACAGAGTTGCATTCTAGCGGAAAAATAAAATGAGTTATATAAAAATCACGTCCAAAGGCGAATGTCCACTAACCACGACACTAGTAATGAAATACAAAAACCACAGATTTGTCCTTAAGGTCTTACATCAATAATGTTTAACCAAATAAAATAGTTTGCATACATCGGCACGCAGGCCGACAACACATGAAAAACAACTAAACAAACAATTGGGCCTTAGAGAGCCAACTCAGCAAGAAGGGCTTCAGCCCGCTATTTCTCACTTGGCTCTGCAGCACCTGCAAGCAAACATTTCACCAAGCGGTGACAAACAAAGCAACGGTCAGCAAGGGCTGACCAAATTATAATGACCTCACCCTTTTCTCGGGGTGGCGGTGCTTCTTCCCTGCAATCAGATTAGCATAATCACATAAAGCTATAATGTGTCATTCAAGCACCAAAAACCACAAACGTTGGCGCAACCGACCCAACGTCTCGTGCACTCAGGGCACCTTATCGGTGTACCGGACTTTCCCGGGTCCCGCCACTATCCTCAGTCCTAGACTGGATGGCAATACATTGAGCATTCGCTAGCCGTGCCTCAAGGTCCTCGGCTCTCTCCTATGTTTGTAGTAACCCACCAGTTTCCTTAGGTAGTCGGACTACACCACATAGTGCAGGTACAGTTCAGTCAAGCACGTTGCTCAAATCGTCTTACCCAACACGCACGACGCGGGTCAACCTCCCCTTGCCTGTTATCGCCTACATAACCGATTGTTATGTAATAACGGTGGCACTCGCGACCACCTGAGTTGGGCACTCAAGGCACACAACTCCACACACTAGCCCTACAGTCTTCGAGAGACGAGCTTCACACAAACACGTCAAAACTCCCCGGGATTTAATGTCGACGATCCAATGATTTCGTGCAAACATTAGGGTGTTTCCTGGAGCACACCTTCAGTACTAACTGCCGCCCCGGGCAGACCCTCATTCTGAAATATTCAACTTCTACGGAGTCTTCTTCGGGAACCCCAGAACATCACCAATCCAGAATAACATATCTGGATGGGCTTCACATAGCATGCCTAAACCGTACTCGCGCTTCCGGGTGCTAATGCAATTAATAACGGGGATGTAAACATCGACCCGTCGGAGAGCACCCTTCCCCCACCCATCGGTGGAGAGGGACTTCCATGCAAATACGCTAATTAAGGGCTTCACCTGCCCAAGAAGAAAAATTGTTACCCTTGGCGCACGTTTCAGAGGCATGGCTTGGTCACGGACTCACGAACAACTCTCATAGTGGATGTCCACGCACCGGTCCGATCTCCGAAGGGGATGTTCTTCTTCTGACACCACCGGTTGGCCTCTCTCAAAGTGTCCAAGCCCAAACTCTACCCCTCTTTGTCGGCCAAGAGGAGAGGAGGAAGGTCGGCCTTCCTCTACTCGGTGAGGAGGAGGGGGAGAGGGAGATGTAGGGCTCGGCTCCTCCTTCCAGTCGGTCAGGGGAGAGAAAGATGGAGGCGGGCACTCCGTATAGGCGGAAGCCGGAATAGGGCTCCCTTCTTCCTGCGGCGCAGAGAGAGAGAGAGGAAGAGGAAGAGAGATCAGGAGAGAGGCTTCTTCCTCCTCCTAGCTGGTGACGGGGGAGGGGAAGAGGATCGGGCACTCGGCTCCTCCTTCCTGTAGGCCGACGCAGAGGGAATCAGGAGAGAGGGAGAAAGAGAGAGATCGGGAGAGAAAGATAGAGGGGCGGCTGTTAGGTTTAGAAGGGGGGATGTGAGGTTTTATATGAAAACCCTAACCCGGATTTGTTATTCGCACCCCAAACTGCTAACCGCAGACCGATACCCCTATGCGCGCACCAACGTTATCTCGATTAGATTTTTAGGGCGTTACAATTCTCTCCTCCTTAAAGAAATTTCATCCCGAAATTTAAAATACGAATAACAAAATGAAATTTGTCATACCTGAGTAAAATAGATCGGGGTACTCCTCGCGCATGACCTCTTCTGGCTCTCAAGAGAGCTCCTCGCGGCCACAATTGTCTCAACGGACTCTCACCATCTTGATTGCCTTTCTCCGCAATTGTCGTATGTCGCTATCGATGATGCAAATCGACGCCACCTTGGTTGATAGACCACTATCCACCGGCACACTATCGACCTCCAACACAGAAGCAGGTTCCCGCACCGTCTTCCTTAACACAGAAACATGGAAGATGTCGTGCAACCCATTCAGCTCCGTCGACAAAGTAAGTCGGTAAACTGCCTCGCTGATGCGCTCGGTGATCTCGAATGGCCCTAAATACCTTGAACTCAGCTTCTTCAAGTGTCGAACTCTCGACACTCCTTTGAAAGACTTTATCTTCAAGTATACTCAATCTTCAACCGCGAACTCCACGTTTCGGTGTTTGGCGTTGTAGTACTTCACCTGACGATCTTGGGCGGTCAACAACCGCTCTCGAATGATCCGTATAGACTCATTCGCCTCATCAACATCTTTACGCTTCAATAATTTGGTATCACCGGTCTCTGCCCACGCTAAAAGAGTACGACACTTTTGGTTGTATAACGCCTCGTACGGGGTCATCTGAATACTTGTCTGATAACTATTGTTATAGGCAAACTCTACCATGTGAAGGTGATCCTCCTAACGCTGTCCGAAATCCAAAATGCACATTCGCAACATATCTTTCATCGTACGATTTGTCCTCGCAGTTTGCCCATCCGTCTGCGGATGGAAGGTTGTGCTAAACTTAAGCTTTGTGCCAAATGACCGATGAACGTGCCTCCAATCACCCACCCATCGAGGCTTTGAGGTGACATAAGAGGGAACTACGGGTTAGTGGCACGGTTGATAGCCGGATAGGGGAGGCGAGTGAGGAGGCGGTAGAGAGGGCGGCGAGTGATGGGGGAGATAGAGGAGGAGCGTCAGCGAAGAGGGCGATGGCCGATGAGTGAGGGAAAGACAGGAGGGGATTCAGGGCTTTCAGGTTCGAGGCTCTGTCATCAGCCCTCCTCCACACCCGCCTCCCCCCCTCCCCATACACACACAAACAAACTTCTTATACCCCTTCTGTTGACCCCGGCCTCCTCCGTAGGGGTGTGCATAAAAAACCGAAACCAATCAAACCGATCAAGCCGAACCGATTTTTGGACCAAACCAATCGGTTCGGTTTAAGGGGGCTAAAAACCGACATCATTTCGGTTCGATTCAGTTTGTTGTTTGGGTAAACCGAAAAAATCAAACTGAACCAAAATGTTAGAGAATAAAAATTATTAGTAAAGCTTATGTATTATAATTCCGTTTGGATCAAAACATCCAACTTCTTCGTTCTAGATGACAACAACTAACACTAAAAGAGTGAATAGAATTGATGATGAAATACATATGAATGAAAATTAAATATGATGAGCGAATATTAAATATGTTGTACTTATTATTTTCATTTTAAGCTAATATTTGAACTTATTATTCTAATTGCACTAGTTAATTTAAATGTTATTATATATGTTCTCTGAGCTTTCCTTTAAATGTTGATCAACTTATTTTTTAAAATAATATATTTTATAGTTAATCAGCTCTCCACTCAACTAGTAGCCAACAAACCAAGAAAACGCTAATAAAAACCAATATTATTTTGAATACTACGTTTTAAATTTGCAGGAAAACTGAACAGATCAGTTTCGATTCGGTATCGGTTTTGAGTGTGTAAAAACCGAGGCTATTTGGTTCGGTTTCAGTTTTACCTAAAACTAAACTGAACCACTTACAGGCCTACCCCTCTGTTATCCCCCTCTTGTCGTTGTCACCTCCTTCGTGCCCCTAACATTGTGCCATTTTCGTTCTCCCCCCTCCCTCGCCACCCTCCGTCGGGCTTCAAGGACGGAGGAGAGGACGACGCACAAGGAGACACTACGGGAGCGGACCATGACGAAGGACACAACCAAGGAAGGGATGATAGGTGAGAAAACAACGAGCGAGGGGACAGCGGCGCCGGAGGGGGCGATGGGGGAGGCCATGTCGAGGGTGACATGTCGAGGGTGGCATGTCGAGGGTGGCATGTCGAAGGAGGGGACGGCGGAGGAGAACAAGACGCGTAAGGGGGGATGAGGGAGGCCACGACACAGGAGAACACTGCAGCCAAGGAGGCAACGAAGGAGGGGAGACGGGCTGGCGGGGAGGGGGTTCGAGGCGACAAAGTCTCAATCAAATGGTCGCACTTCGCCAAATGAGGCTGTAAGTTCAACTTCCTAAGCCATATTTATTACAATGAATCAAGAACACAAATAATTATCAAGAAATAACAAAATTGAAATGTGTATCACAAGTAGAGCACTCTTTTGGTGTTTGTGGTGAAGAAGATTGGTCAAAGAGACAACAAAACTGAATTCACTCCACTTATTCAGTTATTTGTGCATGTTCATAATATCCTGGCAGCTGGGTGCGAGAAAGTTTTGACATCAAAGGAGCATATGATACGGCATGTTCGGCCATATTGGTCTTTGAAGTTGTCGCAGAAATCCTGTCTCCACTGTCATCATCTTCCTGGGTGAATTAGCAGGTTCCTCCGATGCAGTTTCAAATTCCCATTCACTCTGCATTCAGAAGCTTTTCTCCCATTTGTTCATTTTGTTGATTTTGCATGTTTTGGTCCATCCATGGCTTGTTGCTGAAATGTATCAGGAGAGTCTTCACATTATGTTGGATAGATTCCACATTATAGATGAACCAAAGTTATATACTCTTGGCGAATGGGAATAATTAAACCGACCTGTACAAGGATGCTGCTTTTCATCGGACTGGAGAGCCAGAAATTCTCCAATATCATAAAGAACTGGTTAACTTCAACAATCAAATTCTTTAGTAAAATGGCTAACTTTTTGCTCCAAATGCACTGGGTATCCTTTAAAAGTTTCTTGTAAAATATGTGTGCATAATCAAGCACAATAACACACAGAGGTCCAATGAAATTGTGGCCTCAGAATTGAAATTGGGGGTAATCCAAATGAAAAAAGAAGTTCAATTCTAATTTCATGGACCAACAGATCCTTATGAAAATCAAAATAAAATAAGTTTACAATAAAAAGGTGCTAAAAGAAAGCAGTACAGTAGCACCACCCTAAACTACATTTGTTTTGTTATACATAATCTACAAATGAATATTAAAATAACCAACAGTTTAACTTATTAAAACAAAAAACCCTACTTGAGAAGAATAAAATTGCAGGTAGACCAACAAATTGATTTCATCCACACAATAAATGAAAAGAGAGATCAGGTGGTTTGATCATATATATGGTTATATTTCACCTCATGCACAAAAGATAACAATAAGGATGTCTTTATGGAATTTCTTGAAAAAATGAGATGATTTGCTCATGTTCATGGCTGATTTATGAAAACTGCTTGAATATTACAACATTGAGTGGGTTATATTAGCCAAAACAGTAAATATTTATGTAACTCACATTAGGCTGTGGTATCCAAAAACAACAAATGGTAATTCTTTCCTCAAGGTTTCACAATAACAATTTGTATCCACAAAACACAATTAACGCATGGTGTGGAGTTCAGACTGTGTGAGATTTGTCTAATGTGTTTGTCAGGAAAAGAGGAAGAAAAAGTTATCCAGCCTTAATAGAATTCACCTAGAGTTTGTTTGAAACCTATGTTGAGGGATGATGAAATGAATCATACTGAAAATTGCACGGTCCGATGGGGGCTTGTCAAACTCTTTTAATTGAGGACTTTAATGTAAACCTGGCAAGCACATATTTGCCATCATGGCACATAGGCACTGGCATATTAATCACAAAGGAATATGAGGAGACATCTCAATAGTATGTCATGTCATTATTGTAAATACTAATTAATAGGTAATTAGGTGGAATCTTTAACATCATTACTTTGAGAATATCAAAAGTCAAAAAATTTTAGTCTTTACTACTAGTAATTATGATACTTGTTAAGTGTGCCCATGAGTCTTTATTACTAGTACATCAATCTTTTTGTTCAATCTTCTACTTATGTGTTAACTCTTTATTCCTTCACCTCTCAAAATTTGCGACTAGTAACAATGATTTGGCATGCCCATCTCTGCATGCTTCCTTTGCTGCTGTCAAGTATTGACGCCTCTTTCCAGAGTAAATCATCATCTGTGAAGTTTGGCGAACAAATAGTCTCTTATTGAAATGGTCACCCTTCATCTATCGAGTGAAACTTGGGCTTTCCCAAATTTGTGCTGGCCTCCAAGTCACTGAAGCATACCCTGCCCTGCTGCACCCACCAACACCAGCCTAATCCTTTCCTCTAGTCCCCAAAGAGGCTCTCACCACCACAACAATCCACCACCACAACAGTGCCATACCGAACCCCCAACCTAATCACACTCAATTGTCTCAAACTTCCCTCACTCCAATGTCCAATACAACCCCTTCAATGTCGACCACTCTTTGCTGGTCCGCTCGGTACCCGTCGTCAGCTTCCTCCATAGGCAGGCCTATGTAGAGACACTCCCGGGCATGTGCCCAAGCGTGATTTTGGGTAATTTTGCCCGGAATTGATGCGTCCTTTCACCGTGAGGCGTCGTCTACTTCAGCACGGCAAGTCTGAAGGCACAATCTCTCTCTATCCCCCGCTCTCCCCCTTCCTCACTCCATCTCTCCCTCTCTCCAATTTAGGTCTGGAGAAAATATCTGTGAGGAGTTAAGGTGCTGTGGAATATATCATGCAGAGGCAGTCAGGCAAAGCAGGTATGAGTCTATCACTAGATTTACTAAGTAATCTGGGTTGTAATAACAGGAAGACAAACAGCGATTTTCCCTTTCTAGACAGGAGAGCATGGCAGAGGTCTAATTCTTTTCATGAATTTGCTTCTCATTTCTTCCTTCCTAAAAATACATGCATGCTCCATTGCTTCCCCTGTTCTTCTTTTTTGTGTCCTACTATGTCTGTCCAGGTCAAAAAAAGTAGAGCACAGATTTTTTTTTCCACGGATCCAATTCATTAACACTAGTTCTAACTTACGATTTTGTTCTTGAATTTCTTAAAATAAAAAGGATGGTCCCCGTTTAAAAAAAACAGGATGATTATGTTCATTTTGTTTATGTTCTTCATCTTGCACAGGGAAAACTATTACACTGTTTATGAAGCCAAGATTTCATGCCCCTGTTTAGCATTTGAAGTTTGTGTATTAAACTAAAATTTTATGTGTTTTGATTGTTCATCAAACCTTTATTTTAAAGCCTTTCAAGTGTTTAATGAAATAGCTAAGTCAAAGTTAATGGTGTCATTCTGTGGTAAATTAATATTCTTGCTTTATGTTAAAGATAAGATAAATTAGTCCATTAGGGAGGCCCATGTGTATTGCCCATGTATAGTTCCTTTAGTCCCACATTGTATATGTAGGAGTCTCTCCCTCTTTCTACCTCTATAAAAGTGTATGTAATTTTATTCTTTGAGAATAATACAATTAAGGGTGATTTTCTCTCTCCTGTTTTTCGCCTTCTACATGGTATCAGAGGAACTCATCCCCTCCTGCGGTCTCCGGATTCTATTTGCCTCCCTCTACTCGCTAGCGGCCTGCCTAATCCTACCCGCTCCTCTCTCTAGCCGCTTGACTGTTGCGGACTGCTTCTTCTAATCCGCTTCCTCTTCTCTACGTGGTTCCACCCTCTTCCTCAGGCTTCTTATAGCCTCCTCTCTCTGACTCGTGGGGTCCACGGGTTCTCTTCTACTCGCCGCGACCTTCTTCTTGTCGCCGCGACCTGCTTCTCGCCCCGACTTGCTCTTAGTCGTCGCGACCTGCTCTTAGTCGCCGAGACCTACCTTTCTTCTCTATTGTTGTCGCGAGCTACTTCTTCTCGCCGCGACCTGCTCTTAGTCGCCACAGCATGTTCTTCTCTTAGTCGTCGCGACCTGCTCTTAGTTGCTGCGACCTACCTTTTTCTTTTAGCCGCAAGCTACTTCTTCTCGATGCGACCTGCTCTTAGACGCCGCAACCTGTTCTTCTCGCCGCGACCTGTTCTTCTCGCCGCTACCTGTTCTTCTAGCCGCGACCTGTTCTTCTCGCCGCGGCCGGTTCCAAACCTGCTGACCCCTCAGATGAATGGCTTCGCGATGACGATGGGTTCCAATCTTGGTTGCTTAACTCTATGGACACAAAGTCTTACCGAATGATAATGTATTACGAAACGGCTAAGGAAATGTGGGATGAGCTGCACTCCTACTCTGGCAAGGATAGCCTACAACACCTTTTCGACATTATCTTCGCTCTTCAATCACTGGATCCTGGAACCACAGACGACTTAACTTCTTTTGTTGTGAAGGCCAGAACCCTGGTAGAGGCCCGGATACAACAACAACCTACCTCTACAGATCTTGCTACTCAACGGGCACAGAAGGAGGCTGTTGGGATCGCTATGATGATGGCTCGTGTTCCTAGTCATCTTCACAGCGTCCAGGCCCAGATCCTCTCCTCTTCCACTACACCCTCTCTGTCTGATGTTTGCTCAATGGTGCTCAAAGTTACACCACCTCCCGAGGCTCCGGCCACTTTCTCTCCGGCTTTGCTCCAGCAACCCCTACTCCCTACTCCTGCTCCCTCTGGTCGAGGTTCTTCTACTACTCGGCGAGGCTGTTTCACGTCTCGTGGTCGGCGATGTGCTGGGCGCACTACTCTCAAGTGTACCTACTGTGGTCGTGATGGCCACCTTGAAGCTACCTGCTATCGCAAACATGGTTTGCCTCCTCATCTTACTGTTACTACGGCTGCTGCTACTCCTCCGGGTCCCTCTCCCACCGAGCCCCCATCATCTGCTCAGAAAGATATCAATGACCTCCGCCTAAAGATACTGCAGCTTCAAGGCATTGTCAACCGTTCCTCTGGCTCGGTTGCTTCCTTCTCTACTGAAGGCATCTCCTGTCTCTCCTACAGCTCTCAATGGATCCTGGATTATGGGGCCACTCATCACATTACTTCTCAGAAACCTCCTCAGTACATGCACACTGAGTATCCCAAGTTTATCACTGTGACAAATGGTGATACTGCTCCGGTGTCTGAAGTTGTTGATCTACAAATTACCCCTACTCTCTCCTTAACCTCGGTTCTGCATGTTTTGGGATCTCCCTTCAACCTACTGTCTATTAGTAGGCTTGCTCAAGATCTTGATTGTTGTCTAATCTTTTCTCCCGCTTCTTTTGTCATGCAGAATCGTCAAACACGGACTATCATTGGTAGTGGACGGCTGTCAAACGGGCTTTATCTCCTGGATGTTCTTCCCACCTCACTATCTGTTGTTCCCTCCGTCAATTGGCATCGTCGTGTTGGTCATGCTCCTCCTCAGATTCTTAAGAAGGCACTTCCTGATATCTCCTTGCAGGAATTCTCTTGTGAATCATGTACCTTTGGCAAACAGCATCGTGTTTCTTTCCCTCCTGCATGTAATCGGAGTAGTACTCCATTTTCTTTAGTTCATTCCGATATCTGGGGTCCATATAAAATTCGCAGTATTTTTGGTTATCGGTACTTTGTCACCTTTATTGATGACTATTCACGTCTCACATGACTTTATCTACTTCATGATCGTACTAAGCTGACTTCTGTTTTCCATGTCTTTATTGTTGAAATACGTACGCAATTTTCTACGACAGTACAAACGCTTCGCACTGACAATGCTCGTGAATATACTGGTCGCAGCTTCTCCAATTTATGCACCGACTTTGGGATAATTCATCAAACCTCGTGTGCTTATACACCCCAACAAAACAGTGTGGCCGAGCGAAAGAATCGTCATCTCCTTGATGTCACTCGGTCAATCATGCTTCAAATGCAGGTTCCCACCGAATATTGGAACTTTGTTGTATTTACTGCTTGCTATCTCATTAATCGCATGCCCTCCTCCGTGCTTAACTTTGTCTCTCCGTTCGGTCTCCTCTTTCCTTCCAAGTCTCCATTTTCTCTCACGCCTCGAACATTTGGTTGTATTTGCTATGTCCACTCTCTCGGACCACCAAGTGACAAACTTGCCACACGCGCCACTAAATGTATATTTGTTGGCTACTCTCGTACCCAAAAAGGGTATGTTTGCTACTCTCCCACCATCAACAAGGTACTCGTCTCCGCAGATGTTACCTTTGCTGTGGATGAAAGTTTTTCTCTCACACCTCCGCTCTACCACTTCAGTCCACTATTCCTCGTCCAGCTGTCCCCGTCACATCTCTGCCTCCACATCTTCCGCTCCTCCAGTACCAACTTCACCACCTCTCCCTCCTCCTCCACCTCTCTGTCACTACACTCGATGCTCATCCAGGATTGCAGCCCGACAACAGCCCCCTTCTACTGATGATCTTCTGCGCGTTGACGATCAAGCACCACCCTCTACGGCTCATCTCATGGGAAACTATGTATCCCTCCATCGCCTCTCTTCACCTCTTCGCACTTTTGCTCCATCTCTCTCTCCACTATTTCCATTCCTAACTATTTGCAGGACGCTCTACAACATCCAGGCTGGCGTGCGGCCATGGACGAAGAGATGACAGCTCTATGTGCTAACCGGACTTGGGACCTTGTTCATCTCCCTCCTGATCAGTCTTCTGTTAGCTGCAAATGGGTCTTTACTATCAAACATGCTCCTGATGGAACAGTTGATCGTCTCAAAGCTCGTCTGGTGGTCAGAGGCTTCATTCAGCAACATGGTCTCGACTATGATGAAACTTTCTCTCCAGTGGCAAAATTAAATACTGTTCGGGTTCTAATTTCTCTTGTTGTGCACCGCCAATGACCCCTTCATCAAATGGATATCAAAAATGTCTTTCTCAATGACGATCTCCAAGAGACTGTGTATATGCACCAACCACCTGGGTTTAAGACCACGGGGGAATCTCATGTATGTCATCTCAGGAAGTTTATATATGGTCTCAAACAATCCCCTCGCGTCTGGTTTGATAAGTTCAGTAAGGTGGTTCGCGAGATGGGATTCACTCGGAGCTCTGCTGATTTCTCTCTTTTTATTCGTCATCAAGCAACAGGGACAGTTCTTCTTCTTGTGTATGTAGATGACATTCTGATCACGGGAAACGACATCATCGGGATCCAGAACATCAAACAACATTTGAACTCCGTCTTCAGACAAAGTATCTGGGTAATCTGCGATACTTTCTTCGACTTGAGGTTGCAAGACGACCTGATGGTCTGATCTTATCTCAACGGAAGTATTGCATTGATCTTCTACAAAGTGCGGGCTATTCTGGATGCAAACCTACAGACACTCCGATGGATATGAATCATAATCTGTCAGCATATGACTCTGGGAATGACCTTGCTCTTACCAATCGAGAGTACTATCGACGCTTGATGGGGAAACTAATCTACCTCACAGTTACACGACCTGATATCTCATTTGTTGTTGGAGTTGTAAGCAGATTCATGCATACTCCTCGGACCTCTCATCTCCAGGCCGTCGAGCGGATTCTCAGATATCTAAAGAAGGCTCATGGACAAGGACTTGTTTATAAACCATCGACTTCATTATCTTTTATTGCATACTCTGATGCTGACTACGCAGGGTCTCTTGATGATAGACACTCCACAACTAGTTTTTGCACCTATCTCGGTGGACATCTTATTACCTGGCGTAGCAAGAAACAGACTGTTATTGCTCGCTCATCTGTTGAGGCTGAATATCGTGCAATGGCAGCAGTCGTATCTGAGATCACCTGGCTAGAGGGTCTCCGCAGTGATATGGGTCTCAAACTCTCCTCTCCTGCTATCCTGCCATGTGATAGTCAAGCAGCCATACATATTGTCAAGAATTCGGTGTTTCATGAGCGCACAAAGCATATCAAAGTTGACTGTCACTTCATTCGGGAAAAGGTTCAATCGAAAAAGATAGTATTGGAACACGTCTCGGCATCCAGTCAAGTTGCTGATATTTTCACCAAGGCACTCTCTCGGGATTTGTACTATCAGTTCTTATCCAAGCTTGGCGCTTATGACTTGTACGCTCCAGCTTGCGGGGGAGTGTTAAAGATAAGATAAATTAGCCCATTAGGGAGGCCCATGTGTATTGGCTCATGTATAGTTCCTTTACTCCCACGTTGTATATGTAGGAGTCTCTCCCTCTCTCGACCTATATATAAGTGTATGTAATCCTATTCTTTGAGAATAATACAATTAAGGGTGATTTTCTCTCTCCTGTTTTTCTCCTTCTACACTATATATTAAAAGTAAGCATTTAATATTTATTCGCTCTCGAATTGTCGTAGGAGTAAGAAAATTTGTGAAATATTTCTGACAATTCTGACAATTAATGAAATAGTTAAGTCAAAGTTAATGTTGTCATTCTGTGGTAAATTAATATTCTTGCTTTATATTTAAAAGTAAGCATTTAATATTTATTCGCTCTCGAATTGTCGTAGGAGTAAGAAAATTTGTAAAATATTTCTGACAATTCTTTTTCAGTTTTAATTTATTGTGCCCAAGTCGAGCGAAAATCCTAGAGTGGAGCTTCCAGCATCAATAAATAAATCGATATAATCAGTAGCCATAATACAAATAATAACTATGTTGTCCAAATACATCTAATAACATGCAAATTTCAATAATTATAGTGTACTTGCTCCAACAAAATGAAAATATAGAATTTTGCTTTAGCAATTTCATACATAAAGCTCAATGCTGCTTTAATTAGAGAATAGGAGCTTGTACTTGGATGAACATATAATCTTCAAATGGATATGCCAATGTCATGTGATTTTAAGTTATCAAAAACATTCTTTAGCAATTGTGGTGTTTTAAAAACAATTCAGTTTCGTGTATCAGCCAATATGAAAACATATACTATGAAAAGCAAGATCTAAAGCATGATACCTGTGAGACTGTGATCCAACAAGGATCAGTTATACGTAAAATAATCTTCCGTTTGTTCATGTAAAGAATGCATCATATCAAGTGTCTTCGAGATTATAACAAGCTTTTAAGCCTTCACATAACATCGAAGAAGTTTAAGGATCTCTGAGAAATTAGATACTCTGATTCAAATGATGCAAGCATTCTTACCCTTGGAACAATACTCACGAAGTCCATAGCATAAATTTGTGCTCGCTGATCTTTCTCTGTTCTTGTAATCTTGTGAAGGGAAGTCTATCCTTTGAACAATACCAACTAGGTTGTAGAAGAAATTTGTGTCAACGGATCCTTTCATGTTTATGCACACTTGTGGTTGTGAGTCCAGAATGATCCTTAAAGGACGATACCAATGATTGATGCATGTAGGAAATGAGTGAGAACTCCTTGTTTTTCTTCTCAAGCAAGCTTATGAGCAAGTATTCCACAAGTAAATATCATCTCCCAAGAAAATTAAATTTCCACCACATCCATATCAATGTGAAAACAGTAAAAATCTGTTGTGGGGTTTCATGATTCTACTCAGTATAATGGGATGAACCAAAGAAACGATTACAGAAAATCTCCTCCGCTAAAATTCTAGGTTTGGAGAAGTCATGCCATTGCAAACTCCTTTTCTCCTTTCTATACATGTTGGCATCATGTATCCTGCCAGCTCTTTCCAGACCTGCTATTAAAACTTCATAGGTGCCACAAGAAACAGGAACACTTTCTCCTCTCATTCTTGAATAAAATTCAAGACTCTTTTCGACATCACCAGCCTGAAAAAGAGCATTAATCAAAGCAGTGTAAGTTGAACTGCTGTGATCCTCGGGTAAAGCAGTAAAAATATTTGCAGAAGCATCGGAAAACCCAGCACATCCAAGCTGGTATATCAATAGAGAGAGGAGATATGTTCCAAATGTAATGCCAATATGAAGCATTTCTTCAACAATTTTCATAACCACATGATATGACTTGGCTCTAATGAGAAGACCAATCAAAGAAACATATGCATTTCGCTCCAATTTTAGGCCAGCTTCTACAGAACGATGAAAAGCAAGCAGCGCACCATAGGGCCTTAGATTCTCGCAGTTGGCTAGAACAATAGCAGATAAAGTTTCAGAATCCATCCTCATTTCTCTCAACAAATGATCAATCGCGACTAAGTTTCTTCTAGCCAAAAAATTAATGATAATGCTCCTATCCACACAATAGTTCGGATCATAAAAAGTCACTTCAGACTCTAACAATTCCTCCTTGATGCCTTCTAGAGAAAGATGAGGGTGTACTTCTCTAAGAAGATGGTCACTCTCACCAGAACTCCTAAAGGCCTCAAGAGCTTCTAAGAAAACAGGAAGACGAAGAACAAGAGAGCTCTCTTTCATATACTGTAGAATATGAGTAATCATTGATGTCTGTCCAGCCATGGAACACTTTTGGACAAGAATGTTGCATGTAGCTTTGTCCGGTTGAACTCCGGCTTCTTGCATTTCATTCATTATTTCAAGAGCATCCTTAAATAAACCTACCAATTAAAAATTAAAATGGTAAAACATCAACTTCAGAGATTGACTAAACACAAATAATAATCTTTAGTGTCAAAAACGGTCCTTACTGCCAGTGGAGTTTCAACTAAAGGTCAGCATGCCAACTCGAGGATTTTGCAAGAGAAGAAAGCATGGTCAAGTGAGTGACAGAGCTTGAATGTGAACAAGAGGTAAACCAATTCAATAAAATGTCACTTGAAAATGAAAGAATGGATTATCTATTGGTGCTTGAATGCAAGGTATTTTGATATTTAGAGAGAAGTATGAATCCATGAAACACTTATTATCTCTATTTTATCTCCTGAAAAGTAGCCAACCACAGATAATAGCAGTATTCGATTAATATAGACTGGCAATTATGCATGGAGCCCCCATGCGCAGTGTACGATAATATTAGTACTCAATTGTCGCTCGAGCGATAGCAAATAGGACTTTGTGCGTTGTCGCTAGTATCTATAAACAACATATACAAATTTATTGAGTCATGCTATCCATATGTTTCACAAAAAATTAGGCGATCAGTACGATGAAAGAGATAAAAATTGAAAGGCTGGGATTGATTTGATGGTCCTATTTCTTTCTAATATAGTATAGATTAAGAACTTGGGTTTCTTTTTTAGAATCCAAAAAACCCACCACGCAAAAATGGCAGTAAATCTAAGGTATTGTTCATTTGAGCCCCTAACAGGTCGGAATTAGCTTTCAAGCAAAAACGCTGACTTTCATTTATTTAAAATCTTGAGTAGACTGAAAAGCAACGCAAACATGTCGGTTTTGCAATTTTCGTTGCCCCAAAGCTCGCGCCTCTTCTTCCACTACGCCAGTTCCGCTACCTTCTCGCATGTGCAGTGCTTCTTTCATCACCGGACATTCCTTGTTCTCTGCAAAGGTAGGAGATTTAAGTCGGAGGTAGGATATGCTCACTTGTGCAATGGTCTACCTTTTTTTCTATAGGGTTAAATATGTTGTATGTGTTAAACAAACAGGTTGCATGTGTAGGTGCAATGCAACTATTTTTTTTAATGAGGATGTGTGTGTGTTTAAGATGAGGCACGTTAATCTAGGATGTTTGATGTGTTTGTGGAAATGTAATGTGTTAGGTGTGAATATTTGTACGTGTATGTGGATATGTAATGTGTTAGGTGGGAGTATTTGTATGTATATGTGTATGTGTTAGTTGTCAGTATTTGCATATGTTTGCTTGAGTTTGTATTTGTGTGTGTATATGCATTTGTTTGTTGCATGTGTTTGCTTGAATTTGTGTATGTATGTGTAGGTGTAGGTGTTAGGTGTGAGTATTTGTATGTGTTTACTTGAGTTTGTATGCGTGTGTATTCATCGAACGTGAATATTTGTGTGTTTGCTTCAGTTTTGTATCTGTAGGTGTTCTTATTTATAACAATCATTGTATTTGATATAAGGATGATCTTATTGATTTAAATAAAAAGACAAGATTGTTAAGGAAAGATACAGTGTTTGTAGTTGCTCCAGCTGCAGCTATCGTGGTTTTGATAAAATATAACATGTTTAATAATCCAGGTGAAAGAGATAATGATAGAGATCAACACTACATGAAGAGGAGGATGCTGTTATAAAAAAAGAAGCAGCAATCAATTATTTTAAACAACCGTATATGAACAACAGTCAATTGCTAAACCGATGTACCATACTAGTGGAGAAGGGATTGGTCCCTAAAACTCAAAATGTATTAGTGTAGGAATCGGTACGGTTATTCAAAATGTAACATTGATTGATGTTGTTTTTTGCCAATTTAATTTCCTGAATCTTATTTATGAGTTTAGTCAATTTGAATCTTTATTACTAAAAATACAATCCATATAGCTGAATTTCAAAAAAAACAACAAATTTCGAATATCAAACCAATTTCAATTCTCATAAATTTTGATTTTGTACCTAATCCAATTCCATCTTTCAAAAACCTTCCAACAACCTGAAGTTTTCAAAAAAAAAACTGACATTGTCACATAATTCATAAAATGCAGATCAATTGATCAGCTCTGTCGCCAAAAAATCAAAAAAAAAATAAAAAAAAACTTGAGAAATCTGAATCAAACAACTTACCAACAGTGACAAGGTACTCCATCATGGCAGTATAAGTATGGCAATTCGGCCTCAGCCCCGATTCCAGCATTTCTTGATAAACCTCAGCTGCCTCCTGAGGCCGCCCATAATCAAACAAAACCTTCATGAACGCAGTGTAAGAAACCACAGTCAGAAAACAGCCTCTCCTTCCTCGCATCTCCTCCCACGCTTCCAATGCCCCCTGGAAATCCCCGTCTTTGGCAAGCCAATGCATCACCGAAGTGTAGGTCACGGCATCAATCTTCAACCCCTTCTCCTCCATCTCACTGAGGATTTGGCGCATGGAGGCGATTCGACCGGCCTCACCGAAGATGTCGAGCATGGTGGTGTAGGTGAAATGGTCATGTTTGAAGCCCGGGAGTTGGCCGGCCCAGTTGAAGAAGAGCCAGGACTTCTCCATCGGAGGGTGGGTTTTGAGGACGCGGTTCACGGTGAAGGAATCCCAGCGGATGGGGAAGAGGCGGAGTTCCTCGCGGGCGGAGTCCCACGGCAGCGAGCGGAGGATTGAGGAGATCTTGTGGATGGTCTCCCACATAAAGGCTGTGGTCGGAGGAGGAAGAGAGCGGGGCTTTAAGGATTTTTTAGGGTTACCGGCGATGGATAGAGAATGGAAGCCGGCGGCGATGCAGGTGCGGCCGTAGCTGGCGGAGGGCAGCATCGGGGATGTTTGTGAGTTAAGGTTCAGAAAGGCATGGTCATTTAGCTACCCACCCCCAAATCCAATGAAGCAGGGGTATGTTTTACTGTAATATGTTGTAATATGTGGTTCAGCACATCCAACGACTGCGAGTGCATTCATCTCACGCATGCATTTCGACGCGAGTGTTGATGCACTGGCAGCCATTGGATGGCGCACTGCACGGTGCAGTACAACACCTCTAATTTTAGAAGTCTTTAGAACCTGCGTATATTGAGGGCAACTCCTTCAACACAAACTGAGCATGTGCATCCCTCAATCCGCATATTGAACACTCTCCCGTCCATCTACCGTCAAAATATGTCCACCCCAAGAAATACCTTACCATCAACGCACATTATGATGACACTAGTAGCACGCTCATACAAGTCCATCCGCTTCACATACTTCACTTTAGCGGGCAGTTTATCACGTCCATGTGGCACCTGCATCAGCCCATGCTCAACTAGCATGTCCATGATCTTTCATAAATTAAAATGGTCGATGTCCTCAAATATTTTCATGAGTACCGAGCCGAAGTCACATAATTCAAATGTGGGATTTAAAAGGGCGGGGAGCTGACCTAGTCATTACCCACCGATGTGAAACCTTTTGCGCAAACATCCATTAATTCGCATAGAGAACTTGACTATGATGCCACTTGTCAGGATTTTCGGTCGCCAAAGTGCATCCTCGAGCACAAATAAATACAGGATCACAAAATAATACTCATTTTGCACAATTATATCAACACAACAAAATTATAGTACTTAAAATTAAGAAATGCAAGTATGAAAAATACATTTCAGAAAAACAGACTACAAATACGTGTAAAACAGACACGCAAGATTCATGCCAGAATGAACTATCATTATCATCACACGACCCATAAACAAATGAGAAAGAACCCAACAGAGACCGGACCTTCCATGATACAGACAGACGCCTCCTACTTCGAATGTGTCTTGAGGAGCGTCAGGCCATATCTGGCAGTCATACTAAAATGCTTCTAAATAATTGCGCTTATATTAGTTTTCTGGAAACTTCGACAAGTAAATTACTGAGATCAATGTAATTAAGCGTGTCAAATAATGCAAAATGAACTCATAATACCCTTCTTTTATCGTGTTCAAGGAAATATATCACAGATAAGTAATGAACTCATAGCCCGGCCTTTCGACGCAATATAAAGCGGCAATCAATCTTAAAACCGCGTAAATGACTCGAATCGAGGCAACATGAAATCAAGGGTTCAATGCCTCAGGTGAAACTTAGGAAGGAGAATCATAAAGCGGTAATCATCAACAAATGTCGGCTTAAATACTGTTTAACGGCAGATCTCTTGACAAAAAAGTATAAATATAAGTAACTATTACAGTCATATGACCATTTCCATGCTTGTTGCAGTGTTATGCTCACAGGCCTTTGCCCAGCACAGGGATTGAGCTCTCTCATACATGGTAGATTTTTATCCCCTCTCTCTCTTCTTTTCTTCTTTTTCCCTAAATAGTAGAGATTCTTGATATCAGATGCAAATTAGTTATGAACCTGCACAGAAGAATAAAAAAAATCAAATAATGCAAAGTTATTGCTACAATTGTAGTGGTACCTGTTGGTGTTTTGAGGAAGAAGATGAGAGAATAATACAGAGGATAGAGTTTTTTGGTTTTAACTGCAGTTTTGCTTTGGATTTTATCGAAAAAAAAATTTGTGTTGCTATGGTGTAATGGGGGGGGAGGGCGATCGGGTTAATAATCTGGGTCATTAGATTTATTTTGAAAATAAATATTTTTAATTGAATAGATAAATTATTAATTTAAACAATATTTTAATAAAAAATATCAAATTAATAATTTAACAAGGATGGTAAGGTTTGTGATAAAGAGCGTATTAATGGTGAATATAGAAAGAAGTAATGGTTTCTAAACATTGGAATCTCTCATGCAACCCTTGAAAACCTGCTATCTTGGAAATGCCTAGCTTTAATTATATTATTTGATGTAATTGATGGTTTTGTGGTGTTTTTGTATTCCAAAATCATCTATATAATGAACTTATGTAATCTGGACTAAGACATGGAAATGAATGCTTCAAATATATTTCTGAAAAACTATTTAGCTTTTTCATGGTATCCTTTAACTATTTAGCTTTTTCATGGTATCAAAAGGAGTTTGGCTAACGTCAATTCTCTTCTCTATTCTAGTTCTTCTTCTCACTTTCTTCATAGAAAGCTCATCTATCTCTCCCTCCTTGCCCACCAGAACCAATATCATGTCACTTGTTCATATCAAACTCACACGCGACAATTATCTTGGATGGAAGATGAAGTTTGAAGCTATCCTCAAATCTCATGGATACATGAGGATCGTAGATGGTACAAATCAATCTCCACCATTATTTTTCCCTTCTGATAAATCCTCAACCATGTGCAGTCCAGCTCATGACATGGATTCGAAAGGATCAATTGAACCTCGGTTGGATTGTTGCCTTTCTAACAGACCCACTCATCTCCCTTGTTGTGGGTTGTACTACATCAAAGGTTGTCCGGGATACTCTCGCCAAAGCCATTACGTCACACTCCCGTGCTCGGGTGCTCCAATTAAAAACACTAAATAATATCAAGCGAGGTTCCTCCACAATCACTGAATACATTCAGCCAGGGGTTTAACCGGCATACCCGGGCAAGTGCCCGGCTCAGATTTCAAAAAAAAAAAGGTGTAGTATTACAGTTCGAGAAGAAATCCGGACTAGGGAAAGAGCCGACAATGAGAGGGAGAGAAGAGGGAGATTAGAGTTTGAGAGGAAACAAGGGAGCAGCCCTTTTCATAACACATTCAAGATAAACATCACAAGTCTCATCCAGCCCCTCTTCTAGAGGAGGGGTGCCAATAACACAAATTACAAAATAACATAACATAAAACAAAACATAAACTGAATATTAATTATCCTTCGTGCTGACCCCACCTAGGTCGTTCTCGTCGGTCCAAGCCTCTCCCGACGCGGCCGGTTCATTTTCATCGGTCCGCGCCACGTCCTCCACGAATATCCGTAACAATACCGCCGTCTGAAAAATATGTCTTGTCCCCAATGCAGTAGTCGAAATGGTGGCGGCAAAAGTGATCTCGGGGCAACCCCGTAGCATCAGGCCCCGGACGGTAAGATCCAGCAACATGGACCACTTGTGACCAGAGTCCCCCTGAAGGTGGCGACCAAATAGTTTGGTTGGGTGGTTCGACGCCAACTGCTGTCCTTCTTCCGGACCAGAAAAAGCTGGGCTGGTGGCAATCCCGTCGGGGGCTGGATGTCGTCGGTGAGCGCAGTCGAAAGCTCTTGGTGGTCCGTCTGGAAAGGAAGAGGCACAGCGGACGTTCCCGAGAGGGCCCACAGCCCGGCGGAGAGGCTGACGTTCGTGGTCCGCTGGATTGTGCAGAGGGAGCTTGGAGAGCGTAGGAGGGCGGAGTCACCATTGAGGCGACATGGTTGGCCCTTATGCAGAAACTGCATGGACATAACCTGTCAATTAACGCATACATCGTCGACTGTGCGGAGCCAAGCTACTCCCATAATGGCGTTGAGATCGCCTAAACCGAATATGTAGAAGTTCACGGTCACAGAACAGGTCCCCACAAAGAGAGATGACAGTGCAACGGCCCTGAGACGGTCGGTGGTGCCCATCGCCCAAACGGACCGCAACATCCGGGGAGGGAACTGAGGGAAGATGAAGTTGCTACACCAGGTGCTCAGAGATGAGTTTATGGCTTGCACTGCAGTCCACCATGATGATGATCGGGCGATCCCACAGTGTGCCCGAGAGCTACATGGTCTGTTGGCCAGGGATCTCGCCGGTCGTGGCGCAAGATAGCTCCAACCGGTGGAACGTAGCTGTGGTGGGGTCAGGAGGTGGATCCTCCGTTGAGAGTTCTAGGGCCTCAAAGTCAGCCAGGGTAACCTCAGGGTCGACGTCGCCGATGATGGCGTGGAACTCCTTCACCGAGCAGCGAGCATCTGTTGGCAAAGGAGGCGCAGCCTCCCGTGGTGGCGAACGCGGATGAGACGGGGTGGGCATCCAGGCGTGCAAGGATGACCTGCAGTGTGGCTTGGATGGAGACGAACAGAGCGTCGTGGTCGTCGAGATGACGATGGACAGTGTCGACGTGGCCCTCGACGGCGGACGCGTCGCCGTGCGCACAAGTAGTCGGAGGAGCCATGGAAGATGAGGACACGAATGAGACGCGGAGGCGACTGCGCGGAAGAAGATCGTTTGGATCGGCGGCCTAGGCGAGCGATGGATCGAGCGGATGGAGCGGAGTGCGACGTTGGGTCTTCACACGGAAGCGGAGCGGAGCAGATCGAGCGAGGCAGCAGCCGTTGCAGTAGGCGGCGAGGCGGAGCTGTCGACTGGCGGAAGGTCGGCGGACGACGCGATCTGGACGAACGCCACGATGCGGAGCAGAGGCGGGTGACGCGATGCAGAGCGTGAGGCAGACAACGCGTGTTAGACGACGCGTACTGGACGACGCAATGCAGGGCTCGAAACTGCGAATAGGAGTGAACCCGCGTTACAGATTGCGGATGGACGTGAGATGCGGTTTCGCGAACAGGAGCGCGAGCAGGGATTTGATGACCGGCGGCTTTCAAGAGGGCGGCCCGACAGGTCGGACCAAATATTACAGTTCGAGAAGAAATCCGGACTAGGAGAAGAGCCAGCGCTGAGAGGAAAATAAGAGGGAGATTAGGGTTTGAGAGAAAATAAGGGAGCAACCCTTTTCATAACACATCCAAGATAAACATCACAAGTCTCATCCAGCCCCTCTTATAGAGGAGGGGTGTCAATAAAACAAATTACAAAATAACATAACATAAAACAAAACATAAACTGAATATTAATTATCCTCCGCGCCGACCCCAGCTAGGTCGTTCTCGTCGGTCCAAGCCGCTCCCGACATGTCCGGTTCATCTTCATCGGCCAGCACCACGTCCGCCACGAATATTCGTAATATGTAGCATGTAGTCTACCAATTGTAGGTTGTTTCCTATGTGGTTTTGAATTTTTTTATTTTAAAAAGGGCAAAAAGAAGCTCAAAAATTGGTGCCTAGCTTTGTCGGTCCTATCATCTAGCAGGCTATAGCTGATTAATATGTATGAAAAAAAAGTAGGTTTGCAGGAATTTTATTTCTTTTCAGGGATCATGCATTCTTTTAATTAAAAAGGCGGGAATAAGCTTCTTTCACCCTATTTTATGCCACCCCGTGAAGTCAGATATGCAGCAAATATTGTGTTTTATTCAAATACTTTTTTCTTTGCAAATAATTATTGTTTTATAATCACTGCAATATTTTTTCATAAATCGTGTATTAAAAATTTAAAATAACTTCTTTTTTTGTGCACGGGTCGACATAAAATTCTAGTTCCGCCACTGCATTCAGCACATCAAATCTATTGCTGACAGTCTAGATATTATTGGTCACCAAATCACAGACTTTGTCATGCAAGTCCTTGCATGCCTTGGTTCAACATATGATTCCTTTGTCCCATCAATCTCCACCAAACTTGATGAAGACTCCCTTGAACATCTTCATGGCATGCTTCTTGCCCATGAATCTCTTCATTAATAACAAGAAAAACAATTAGATGACAACTATTTCCTTTCTGTTAACAAGGCCACATATGAATGCAGCTTCTCTGATCGTAGTGGCCGAAATTTTTGTGGACAGGGTCGCAACCGCAGACATGGCCCACCCCACAGCCAAATATGCATGGAGACAAGCATTATGGTAATGGTTGTCGAAGGTATGGTGTCCCGCACTCTCCACTTCAAACTGCCAGTAAATCTCCACGATACCAACCCTCCTTTGTCTCCACCATCCGCACTCTATGTAACTCGTCCACAATATCCTATTAATGAATTTTCCTCATAACACCTTGGGAGCACCTCCTAGCCTTGGTACCCTGACTCAGGCGCCACCCATCATATCAAACCCGATTATACTCAGCTCTCTAGTGCCGAGTCCTACAGAGGTACAAACTTGGTTCATATTGGCAATGATAATGATTTACCTATTCTAAACCATCGTAATCTCAAATTTTCTTCACCTTTAATACCCTTAACACTATCAAATGTTCTTCATGTCCACTCTATCACCAAAAAAAATACTTTCTGTTCAACAATTTATTAAGGATAATAATGTGTTTTTTTGAATTCCATCCTTTTGATTGTTTTGTGAAGGACCAGGTGATGGGGAGCCATCGGATGCACTTGGAGGAGCTCGCCGCAAGGCGGGGCCAACATACATGTATTCGCACAGGAAGACTTGATCGGATCGCCGATCGGACTCCGCGGTTGCATCCAGGACGTCGCCGCGAATCAAAGCGCTATATTACTTTATATTTTTTGAGTTTATTTTGATGTATTTTAAGGGTTAACCCACCAGCCAATCATAACCGTTGATGGGGATACCCTAGTTTGTGTTTTCTTATAAATAGGATGCTAGGGAGCTGATTTGAGGCCATTGCTGAATTTGGAGAATCTATTCCCGGATTCCAGCGACCCTCCTCGGTGCCAATGTCGTGGAACTCTAGGTGACGACTCCTAGGCCGCCAAACTTCCTCCCAAGGTAAACCATATCCCCCTTCATCATTTTCCATCCCCGTTTCCCCCTTCCTAATGCCGGAATCCACGGCAGCCCCCTCCTAGATCCGGCGGGCTGCTGTGAAGCAACAGCCACCCCTCCCTCTTCCCAGCACTTCCACCCAGCCACCCACCCCATTTCCCCTATTCCGCCACCTCCCCTCTTTCCCCTACCCAGCCGGCGGCCTTCCTGCACCCAATCCAACCAAGCCGCCGCCTCTCCCTCACCAAACCGGCTGTCCAAGGGGTTTCCCATCCCTAACCAGCCAACCCTCTCCCTTCCCCTTCGTGGATCCACTTCCCCAACGCTCCGAAAATCCTAGATCTAATTGATCTAGCACTACCTTTCCCCGATCTACCGTCCACTTACGTATTCCCACTCCCGTAGCCCGGATCCGCCCTAAAATCAGCGGATGTACCCACCGACACTCTGATTCATTCTCTAGTGGCCGGATCTCGCCGTTTCCGGCCCACATCCCCTCTTTTCCACCGTGGGCAACCACCGTGACGTCACCGTGCCACCGTGTTCGCCTCCGATCGCCCGTTTTGCATCTGGTCCCTCAAATTCTTCACCACCTCAGATCATCTCACTGCATCGTGAGTATCTCGTGGTATTGTGTTTTGTATTTGACATTTGCACTTGGTTGTTTATCTATATTTGTTTTGTGATCATAGTTTGGTAGCTGTTGTACTTTTACGCTAATATTTGTTTGTGGAATTAATCGACGCCGCTTGCTTAGGCCCTCCGCGCGGAGGAAGCCGTTGCCAAATCGCTAAAATTATTTAATTGCTTCTTTATTTTGATTAACTGCGTGGTGTTGTTAATTCTCATTGCTTAAATTAATTGTCGTTGCTATCTGACTGTTTCATTACATGTAGCATTGCATGTAGCATTGCATTCGCATATCCCCTCTCACGTGCACGTAGAGTCCTAGCTTTCGAGCATCACTAGCCCACCCCTACATCATTTTGGTATCAGAGCCAGGTTAGGCCACTTGCATGCTCCGTAGTGGTAGGACTTTTAGAGTAAGCATGGTAGAACCACAGAACACTGAGGACCGAGCGACGAGTTCGAATTCGGACGCCGCTTTTGCTGAGTTCCAACGCCTTGTCCTAGGTCGCCTTGACATCATAGGACCCCAGTTCGACGATGTGTGTCATGACCTTGCCGAGGTGAACCTTCGTTTAGGCCACTTAGAGGATGTCAGAGACACTCTGACACCGCGTGACGATTCTCTTGAGGACGACCCTGACGCTCCTCCACGTCGAGGGCAACGCCCGAGGGATGGTCCACCTCCCGCAGACCGTCACCATCGTGATAGTCCTCACCGAGCCCCGACTCCGCCGGTAACGCGACATCCTGATTTTGAAAGAGATCATAGGCAAGTCCCGGCGAGGGATAGGCTGCCACCTCAGCGTAATGAGTACCGTATGTCACGTCAGCCTCAGCCGGACCCCAGAGATTGTGTGCCCCCACATGGTCGTCGTGACCATCACCAGGATGATTATTACCCCCCGGGTCGGAGAGAGCGTGGTCCCCCACCCGCTCGATACGACTACGCCGATGATGACTACCCCGAGGACTACCCTGATCATCGGAGAGGGGGCCACTATCATGACATCACTCGTCGCATCCGACTCGACGCCCCTTCATTCAATGGTCTTCTAGATCCGAAAGCCTTCAGTGATTGGCTCTTGTACATGGACCACTACTTCGAGTGGTACGACATGTGTGACTACCGTTGTGTCCGCTTTGCAAGGATGAAGTTGCTCGGGCAAGCTAAGATATTCTGGATCAGTGTTGAGAGAGCTCTAGAGCGGGATGGTTACTACCTCATCGCCAGATGGGACGAGATGAAGGAGAGACTGAAGGAGAAGTACCTCCCCGCGTCATACCGAGATCAGCTATTTGAACAGCTACAGAACCTACGGCAAGGGACACTTACCGTCGCCGAGTACATGGCTCGCTTCGATGAGCTGGTCGTCAGGAGTGATATTTCAGAGGAGTCTATTGCCACTGTCGCCCGCTTCAAGGCAGGACTTCGTTTCGATATTCGGAGGGAGTTGATTCCCCACCGCTTGGAGACTGTTGATCAGATATTCCAACTCTCCCTCGAGTATGAGCAGTACGTTCGTTCGTCTAGTACGCGGCAGTTCACCTCTCGGACTGATTCCTCGACCTTTAGGAAACCCGCTCCGCCCCAGGCCACCACGACTGCACCCTCATGTATCCCCGCGGATGCGAAGGGTAAGGTCATAGCCACTGATGGCCAGCGATCTGGGGGCATTGTATGTTTTAGGTGTTCTGGCAGGGGCCACGTGGCGGCGCAGTGCCCCACGCGGAACCTGTTACTTGAGGAAGAGGAGCAAGGTTTAGAGGGTGAAGAGGAGGCCCCAGAGGAGGTTAGAGCCGCAGTCGAGGAAGGTTGGGAGAGTGACGTCGAGCGATCGTTAGAGGTGAGAGTGATTCGGCGCCTCCTACACACCCCACGTGTGGACGAGGATTGGCGACGCACGACCATCTTTTACACGTACTTTCCGAGTGCAGGCGGTCCTTGCAAGCTAGCTATTGATGGTGGGAGTTGCATGAATATCGTAGCCCAGAAGGCGCTTGACCATATGCAGGTGAAGGCAGAGCCTCACCCCCATCTGTACCGTGTCGTCTGGGTTGACAAGACGGCGATTCAGGTCACTCAGCGTTGCTTGGTCCCGATCACTCTTGCGTCCTTTCAGGACAAGGTCTGGGGCGATGTCATTCCCATGGACAAGGTCTGGAATTCACCCTGTGTTTAATGTTGAGGACCTGACTCCATACTATGAGCCTCATGAGTATGTGGACCCGAGCGGGGGAGATGCCCAGCCACCCCCACCACCACTGTCGCTACCATACCACCCGTCCACTTCGCCACCACCTGCTGGCCATCCTAGTCCACCCACTGTTGCCACCCACCCACCTGGGACTTCGTCCACTTTGGTTCCCCCACAGGCACCACCGATCGCACCGGGACCCACCTTCCAAGAGGCGAGAGATGAGAGCATCACAGAGATCAGATCCCACCAATTTTTTCCCACCTCGGACGGACCGCGTTGCCGCTACCTGGTACATTGGCGGGGCCTACCTGACACAGACGATACTTGGATACTACCGACAGAGCTAGATCAGTTTGCCCCCGGACTTCGACTTCTGTACGATCATCTCCATTCATCGGAGATGAAGGCCTTTCAGTCGGGGGGAGTTGATGGGGAGCCATCGGATGCACTTGGAGGAGCTCGCCGCAAGGCGGGGCCCATATACATGTATTCGCGCAGGAAGACTTGATCGGATCGCCGATCGGACTACGCGGTTGCGTCCGGGATGTCGCCTTGAATAAAAACGCTATATTACTTTATATTTTTTGAGTTTATTTTGATGTATTTTAAGGGCTAACCCACCGGCCAATCATAGCCGTTGATGGGGATGCCCTAGTTTGTGTTTTCTTATAAATATGATGCTAGGGGGATGATTTGAGGCCATTGCAGAATTTGGAGAAGTCTATTCCCGGATTCCAGTGATCCCTCCTCAGTGCCGACGCCGTGGAACCCTAGGTGACGACTCCTAGGCCGCCAAACTTCCCCCTAAGGTAAACTTTATCCCCCTCCATCATTTTCCATCCTCGTTTCCCCCTTCCTACCGTCGGAATCCACTGCAGCCCCCTCCTAGATCCGGCGGCCTGCTGTGAAGCAACAGCTACCACTCCCTCTTCCCAGCACTTCCACCCAGCCGTCCGCCCCATTTCCCCTATTCCGCCGCCTCCCCTCTTTCCCCTACCCAGCCGGCAGCCCTCCTTCACCCAGTCCAACCAAGCCGCCACCTCTCCCTCACCAAATCGGCTGTCCAAGGGGTTTCCCATCCCTAACCAGCCAATCCTCTCCCTTCCCCTTCGTGGATCCACTTCCCCAACGCTCCGAAAATCCTAGATCTAATTGATCTAGCACTACCTTCCCCCGATCTACCGTCCACTTACGTATTCCCACTCCCGTAGCCCGAATCCGCCCTAAAATTAGCGGATCTACCCACCGACACTCCGATCCATTCTCTAGTGGCCGGATCTCGCCGTTTCTGGCCCACATCCCCTCTTTTCCACCGTGGGCAGCCACCATGACGTCACTGTGCCACCGTGTTCGCCTCCGATCGCCCGTTTTGCATCCGGTCCCTCAAATTCTCCACCACCTCGGATCAGCCCACTGCATCGTGAGTATCTCGTGGTATTGTGTTTTGTATTTGACATTTGCACTTGGTTGTTTATCTATATTTGTGTTGTGATCATAGTTTGGTAGTTGTTGTACTTCTACGCTAATATTTATTTGTGGAATTAATCGCCGCCGTTTGCTTAAGCCCTCCGCGCGGAGGAAGCCGTTGTCAAATCGCTAAAATTATTTAATTGCTTCTTTATTTTGATTAATTGTGTGGTGTTGTTAATTCTCATTGCTTAAATTAATTGTTGTTGCTATCCGACTGTTTCATTGCATGTAGCATTGCATCCGCATATCCCCTCACACGTGCACGTAGAGTCCTAGCTTCCAAGCATCACTAGCCTACCCCTACATCACCGGGTCTCGGGGAAAGTTCTACTCCACGAGCATATTAAAGATGGTATTTACGAGTTATCCGCTCTCACACCGCATGTTTCTTCTATTCGTGAGCATACATCCGTTTCCACATGCATACTTGTTTTGGTCACCCTGCCTCCCAAACGGAGTCTCGGATTCTCTCTAAGTTTGGTCTTCCTACTTATTGTAGTTGTCGACCTACCTTTGCTTTTTCCCGTTGTATGCATGCTAAAAGCCACAAGTTACCTTTTTGTTTATCTTTGTCTGTAATTCATTCTAGTTATCGCTATTATGTTATTAGTAAAAAAAATACTTGAATTTAATGCTCTCTTGCGCAATGGCACTTGACCCACATTCCTTGCCAACCCCACTTCAATATCATTGGTTGCAAGTGGATATTTAAACTCAAACAACGTTCTGATGGTTCTACTGAACAGTGAACATCATAAAATCCGTTTAGTAGCTAAAGGTTTCAAACGACAATCGTGTGTTGATTATTTTGATAACTTCAGTTTTGTGATTAAAATCACCACTGTTAGGATATTTCTTCTCTTGAAATCAGCTCTTCTTGGCCCATCCGACAATTGGATGTTTCTACTTCACACATGGTCATTTATTCGTAACTGTTTATATGAAGCAACCGCCTGGTTTTACACATCCCCAATATCCAAATCATGTATGTCTTCTTCGTCTCTCTCTTTATGGTCTTCGCCAAGCACCTCGCACTTGGTTTCAACGATTGAGCACTTACCTTCTCAAGCCTCACTTTACCGCCTCCAAAATTGATACCTTCTCACTCTTCGAATCTCATGACTCTCACATGTTTTTTGTCTTAATTTATGTCGATGATATTTTGATTACTGGTTCTGATCCTGGGAGCGTCAATGCACCTGTCTCCTCTCTTCACATTGAATTTGTCATCCGTGATTTTGGGCTTTGCACAATCTGTTCGCCAGCCGAGGCTCAACGTTCGCCAACCGAAGACAATCGGATTTGAGTTCTTGTCTAGACGTGAAATAAAGTCGTTGCAGAGTCAATAAACTTAAATCTTCCCTCTGCCACACCTGTCTATTTGAGTCTCAAGAGTAGACTAGAAGAAGACATGGTGTTCCGCCTAAAATCCTTTCCAATCCTCGAAGCAGCTATAAATATTGTAAGTACTTGAAGATCAAAGGCAGGGCAAAGAGAAAGAGAATACAAAGGCATCGAAAGTTGTGGAAGGAAGATCGCATAAAGAATGCAGATCGAAGTGCAGCTAGAACCATCACTTCTTCACAATCTTCTTCTCTGATGTGAATTGTGATATCTATTGAGATACAACTATCTTCCTTCTCACCTCCTCTTCCAATATCCTCCTCTCTTCTTTTGGTTCTTTACTTCAATCTTTTTTCTCACTCTCTCAACCTCTTCCCTTTCACCCTCTGTAAAGGTTGTAGGATCCCAAAAGATTTGCCAAGGTTGTTGAGCTTCCTAGCAAAAAAAACTCGGTAAGGGTTACTGAATCTCCCTTCAAAAAGATTAGTGATGTGGTTCATGAACCCTCAATGTAAAGAATTCTAAAAGGTTCTTGAGCCTCTAGATGGAAAATGCTCTGAGACCTGGATAGACAGTGTGATGGGGATCCATCAGATCGTGCACCAGGAGGGGTTCGTCGCAAGGCGGGACCCACGTTTGTGTATTCGCGCAGGAGGAATTGACCGGATCGCCGATCCGACTCCGTGGATGTGTCCGGATCCGCGTCGCGAATCGAGATCATATATTATTTTATATATTTTTTATTATTGTTATATTTATGTGTTTTTCCCCGGTCAATCATAGTCGTTGATTGGGATGTCATAGTCTTCTTATTATTATAAATAGAGGTGTTATGGCCTGAACCAAGGCATTGCAGAATTTTGAAGAGTCTTCTTCCCGGATTCCAGCGATCACCCCTCGATGTCGACGTCGTGGAGCCCTAGGTGACGATTCCTAGGATGGTTTGCTTCATCTATCCTTCCCCTAACCCTTGCCATCATTTTCCACCCGTCTAGCCGCTGTCAGCCCCGCAAACCACCCTCCAAACCCGGTGGCTTGTTGTTCCCAACACCTTGTAGCAGCCGCTTCCAAAATCCCCACCGTCGGCGTGAACCCACCCTACCGCTACACGCTACAGCCCAGATCCCCCTCCACCGCCGCCCCTACCAGGCCGCAAATCCCCCCCCCAACAACAAAACTCTTTTACCCAAGCCGCCTTCCCTTTTGTGGCCGCAGACCCTAACCGCCATCCCTCCCTTTTCGTGGATCCACCTCCCTACACCCCCTATTCTCAAGATCTGTCCAGATCTGAGAATTTCAGCCCTCAATCCGTTATTTCCACCACCCCCTAGCCAGGATCCGACCCCAAACATCGGATCTACCCTTACTCGGCCCGGATCTACTCGTGCGTGGTTGGATCTACCCATTTCTAGTCCGATCTCATCATCCACCGCCAAGGACAGTCACCGCCATCATTTCTACGCTGTCGGTTCCACCTTCGATCGCCGATCTACACATCCGGTTTCGGAATCTTCAGTGCCTCGGTCAGCCCGCTACTTTGGTGAGCCTCTCGTTGTATCGGAACATTTGATTCTTCATTATTATTGGATTGATTATTGTGTTTGGCTTGGATTCGTAATTGTAGAACTTTGTTGCGATATGCTAATATTTGCAGGTGGGATTTATTCGTCGTACGCTTAACTTTGACTCTTCGAGCGGAGGCAATCCATTACAAAATTGCTTGAAATTAAATGCATGTTCTCTGCTCTTTTATTAATTTGTGTGGTGTTAATATCTCATTGCTCTGAATTATTCATCGCCTTCATTGACGGTTGCATTGCATTTAGATTAGGGTTTGTGTGTCGCGCTTGCACTTCGTCCCCAGTAGCCTTGGTCTTGTGCACCCTCATAGCCTACCCTACATCATTTGATATCAGAGCCCAGGTCGGGCCATTTGCATGCTCTATAGTGGTAGGAATTTTAGAAGAAGCATGGTAGATCCACAAATCACCAACGACCGAACGGCGAGCTCGAATTCGGGTGCCGCTTTTGCTGAATTTCATCGTCTTATCCTAGATCGTTTTGACACTTTAGGTGTCCAGTTCAATGATGTGCGTCATGAAATTGCTGAGGTGAATCTTCGTTTAGACCACTTAGAGAATGTCATGGACACTCCAACACAGCATGATGATTCACTTGAGAACGACCCTAATGCCCCTCCACGTCCTGACCAGCGCCCGAGAGATGGTCAGCCTTCACTAGACTGCCATCGTCATGATATTCCTCATCGAGCCCCAGCTCCGCCGGCAAGGCGAAATCCTGATCTGGCGCGTGATAGACATCCACATTAGCGTGATGAGTATCGTATGTCATGTCGACCTCAGCCTGATCCTAAAGATCGTGTACCCCCACACGATCGCCGAGATCATCACCGTGATGAGTATTATCCCCCAGGTCGGAGAGAACGTTGTCTCCCACCCGCTTGATACGACTACACTCATGATGATTACCCTGAGGATTATCCCGACCCACGGAGAGGTGGCCACCACTTTGACATCACTCGTCGTATTCGACTCGACGCCCCGCCGTTCGATGGTCGTCTGGATCTGAAAGCCTTCAACGATTGACTCCTGGACATGGACCACTATTTCGAGTGGTATGATATGAGTGACAAGCTTTGTGTTCGCTTCGCAAAAATGAAGCTGGTTGGGTAGGTTAAGGTATTCTGGATTAGAGTAGAGAGAGCTTTGGAGCGAGATAGTTATTACCCATCGCTAGATGGGATGAGATGAAGCAAAGACTGAGCGAGAAGTACCTCCTCGCGTCCTACCGAGACTAGTTATTTGAGCAGTTACAGAACTTGCGGCAGGGGACACTTACTGTCGCTGAGTATATTGCTCGCTTCGACGAGCTAGTCATTAGGAGTGACGTCTCGGAGGATCCTATCGCCATTGTTTCTCGTTTCAAGGCAGACCTACATTCTGAAATTCGGAGAAAGCTGATTCCCCATCGCTTAGAGACCGTCGATCAAATATTTCAGTTCGCTCTCGAGTACGAGCAGTACCTACGGTCATCTAACACGAGGCAGTTCCCCTCTCGGACTGATTCCTCGACTTTTAAGAAACCCGCTCCGCCCCAAACCACCACGGCTGCACCCTCACGTGTTCCCACGAACACTAAGGGCAAGGCCGTCGCTACTGATGTCCAGCGATCTGGGGGTATTCTGTGCTACAGATGTTCTGGTAGAGGACACGTGGCGGCGCAGTGCCCCACGCAGACCCTGCTAGATGAGGATGAGAAGCGTGGTTTAGAGGAAGATGAGGAGGTTACGGAGGAAATTAAGGCCACTATCGAGGAAGGTTGGGAGAGTGACGCAGAGAGATCATTGGAGGTGGGAGTGATTAGGCGTCTCCTACACACCCCTCGTGTAGATGAGGATTGGCGACGCACCACCATCTTTTACACGTACTTTCCTAGTGCAGGCGCACAAAGACTACTTACTCATGTCGTGGAAATGTTGCTCAGATCTACCAACTGCACTGTCGGTTGTTCCTCCCGCGACAGGGTGATCGACCTCCCTCGGCATACTACTCGAAGTTCACCCAACTCTATCAGGAGTACGATCACTTTGATTCTCTGAACCTCCTGTCTCCAGAGGATGAGGTTCTGGTGCGCGCAAGGGAAGAATATAATCGCATCTTCGAGTTCCTTCACGGATTACATCGGGATTTCGATTTGGTCAGTATTTAGATTCTTGGCCGCTCCCCGCTTCCTTCTTTGCCCGAGGTGTATAGCCTGGTCCAGCAGGAATTCGACCGCCGCCTGACTCTCCTTCCAGACTCAACCACCGATGGATCTGCTCTTTTCTCTCTTTCTCAGCATAGGGCTCGTTCTAATCGCGACACTCAATTGAGGACCGCGGAAAAAGATCACCTTGTCTGTGATTATTGCGGGAAGGCCCGCCATACTAGAGATACATGCTTCAAGCTCCATGGCTTTCATCCCCCCATGGTGGCCTTGCTCCCCGTGGGGTTCGTGATAGTGGTCGCTCCCAGCACCGTGCCTCTATGTCCAGATTGGCCCACTTCTCAGACGTTGTGGAGGACACCTCTGTTCAGCCTTCTCTGGATCCCAACGCGGGCCCATCGCTCTTTCGGCTGATGAAATTCTGGCTTCCCGTCGGATGATGCACGGACCTCCTGCTGAGTCGTCCAGTTCTGCCTCCTCTTTTTATCCTCACCAGGGCCCGACAGGTGCTCACTCTGCTTCCTCCCACATATTCTCTCATTAGATCATTAATTATGGAGCCACAGATCACATGACTGGGTCAGTCACAGGTTTCGTGTCATACACCACTCGGTCTGGAAGAGACAAAGTGAGCATTGTTGATGGATCGCTATCTCCCATTGCTGGGAAAGAATCCATTCCATGCTCCTCCTCTTACTTTATCTTATGTTCTTCATGTTCCTGCTTTCACTTGCAATCTTCTGTCTATTAGTCATCTGACTAACTCTATGAATTGTCCAGTGACTTTTTTCCTACCTCCTGTATTTTTCAGGATCTGAGGACGGGGACGGTGATTGACTCTGGTAGATAGTGCAATGAGATTTTATGTGTTCGACCCCTCTGCCATCACTTCATCAAGTTTCACTCCGCCTCCCAAAGTTTTTCATGTTGTTCTTCCCTCTGAGTTGGAATCCTGACAGTGTCGGCTAGGACATCCTCCTATCGTTGTTATGAAGTTGTTGCTTCCTGATTTTTCTTCTGCTTTGTTTAATGTTTTTCATTGTGATGTATGCGAACTTGCTAAACATCATCGTAGCTCTCTTCCTCTAATGTCTCCTTGTAACTCAGTTGCTTTTGTTGTTATTCAAACTGATGTTTGGGGGCCCAACCCTACTGCTTCTATTTTTGGTTACTCTTGGTTTGTGTCATTTATTGACGGTTACTCATGTTGTACCTGAGTTTATTTAATGAAACATAAAAGTGATGTGTTTTCTCTTTTTCAACGCTTTCAAAAGATGGTTACTACTCGGTATGGTGCTACCATTAAGATCTTGCGCAGTGACAATGGTTGTGAGTAAGGCTGGACATATAATCAAAACTCGATAATCGTTCGTTAATCGCTCGTTAATCGCTCGAATTTTCAGTTGAAACGAAATCGAAGCAAAATTATTCAAATCAAAATGACTCAAAATTATTTTCAAGTCAATTTTGAGCCCATCACGAGTCACTCGATTTATGATTCGAGCTGACTCGAATTAAAATATTAAATATTAAATTTTTTTACCAGGAATCGAGCGATTTGGCGGATTCAGCAAGCCTGTGCAACGTGCACTGTGCAGTGAATCATGAATGCAGTGCGGCAGTTTCTCGATAATAGAAAATCATTTATGATTTTACCGTTTTGAGTCTTTTGACAAATGTGTCAGCGTCTCTTCATTTTCTTCGCAAACTTCTTCCTTCTCTGGCTTCTTCCTGAGTTCCTTCTCTGACAGACAGGCTTAGGGTTTCTTCCTTCAATTGCAAGGCTTCTTCCTTCTTCCGCTTAAGTCTTCTTCCGTCTCCGTCTCCGCCGCCACGCAGCCTACGCCTTATTCCTGAACTTCGGACTTCCTGCTTTTTGTACGGCGACCGCTACCTGCAAGGTTGCGGAACTACGAGAGGCCACTGCGGCACCACGTTTCTTCTAGTAAGGCTTTTATTTTACAAATAAAATTAGTGAAATGAAAGATCCGTAAGGCTTATGAAGTTGATCATCCCAAAATAATCTCCGTCAATTACAGGTTGAGCTTGGCAAGCAACAACCTCCAACCACCCTAGGATGAGCGTTGTCCAGTTCCGACAAGGTCCATTCAGTTGCATCGATTAGAACATGAGCATCGGCGGCTGTTAGGATCTATTCTTTCAGACAGCCTAGACAGCACAACCAGCATTAAGGTAAGCATTTTTTTTAGTTTCTCCATTTTTATTTTTTTTCCCCTTTTCTCCCTCCCGGCTTAAGGTTTCTTCCTTCTCTGTCTTCCATTTCAATTTTCCCCCTTTTCTTCTTGTTGGTGTATGAAGTCCAAAATGATTTTATTGCTGCTAGAGTATCTATGTTTTTTTCCCTCTTTCTCCCTCTGGATTATATTCTTAGTGATTCATTTCTCTTGCTAACAAGTATTTCCGAATTCCGATCTAAAACTGGCAAGGTATTATCTGCACTCTGCAGTCTAAAAGCAAGCAGTAAAACTTCATTTGAGGAACCTTCAGGTAAAGATTTCTTTTTGATCCTATTCAATATTCACTACACTTGTGCATCATAAACTCTGGTGTTCATTCTTGGATTATGTTTTGAAACTGTTTGCACATGTGTATGTAATGCAATGTTGGTCACTCTTCTTTGTATGGCATTATAGCCTATTCATTTTCTCTCTCATCTCATTTACCAGTAATTTTTTCCAAGTCTCATTCACCTCGGGTTTTGAAGATCTTAGAAACTCGTTTTGTTTATAATCTACTTTCAGTTTCAAATTTTCAATCATACACATAATACCTTCGATTATTCTTATTTAAATTAAACTAGAGATCAAAATAACAGATCACATAAATATTTGAATGAAATCTAATCATATGCATAAAATTTCATGGTATCATCATCCTCACCAGTGGAGATTGTTGTTAACGCTGACAAAACTGT